>WWET01000258.1:237648-263287 GCA_011038615.1 Limnodynastes dumerilii | reverse complement strand
TCTGGAGGGCGCATGTGCCCTCCAGATGTTACTATGAGAAATATAAAGAGAGGTAAATAAAAACTTATATTGTGTTCACTGCTGCCTTTTTAGATTTTTAAATACTGAGAAAAACTACTGTGGATCATTTATTTAATGACCCACTGTAGTTTTACCCAGTACTTTAAAAAAAAAAATCAGGTTCCCTCATTATTAAAAACTATCTTTTTTAATAAAGGGAGGAACACTGTAATTTTTTATTTTAAGTAAAATTACTGCTTTATCCAAAGTAAAAAATTACACACAGTTGTTTCCTCTTATTTTTCAAAAATGTATTATTAATGATAATAAGAATAAGGTAACCTACTATATGTAATTTGTTTGTTAATACTGGATAGAACTACTGTGGGAAGTAAGAGAAAGACATAGGAAGTTCATGAATCTTGGCATGGTATTGCATGATTGTTTTGTTTTGTGTAAGGATAAGGTAGTTGGAGGGTAGTGCATGCCTATTTTATAGTTTTTAAAGTTCAGGGCAATGCAATTCCTGATGGCAGCGCTGGCACTGGAATCCAGAGCTGTTACTCATAAGTCTGCCATAGTTGAAAACTGTTCTGAGGTGACTAAGATTTGGGTACAGTGAGCCTGCACATAGGTCTTTGTAGTGTCTAACTGGTGTGGAAATTTCTCAAGTTTGCCCAACAAATTATTACACTCAAAGGGCCTGATTCAGAGCTACAATGGCACACTGAGCGGTCTAACGCTTAGCGTACCATCGCAGCACTCCCCCAACACTCCCCCTTGCTCCAGCGTATTAACACACGCTTACGCTGGCTGAATGCTACCCTAACTTCAGACGGAGTAAGCTATTGTTAATACGCTGGTACGACGGCGTTAGTACATTACTGCCGCCCTCCCAGTCTCATTACCCTCCCCCCGCCTATCTGCACTAACTGCAGCGTAGTAACGGAGGGGAATGCCCCCTCCATAATTACTACGCTGCTGCTATGGATGCCCAATCTTTTTAGACGATCTTACGCTTACGGATATCTGAATAAGGCCCAAAGTCCTCAAACATATGTATTATATATATATATATATATATATATATATATATATACACACACACACTGTACATTAATATACAACATATATGAACATACAAGACCTGAGTTTCAAAACATGTTGAATTGCAAGGGAGACAAAGTGAGATAATATTTCCTAGCCCAAGTCTAAATAATAATTTAAAAGTAAAGCTGGTCATAACTATGCATGCAAAGAATAAATGAATCTGACTAACTCTGGTGTAACTTTCCTTTTACACCAAATTGCTGCATTGCAAATGGTTATGTCAATTTGTGGGTTCAGAAAATGTAAATGTATGCATATTAGACCATATATGATTAAAGGCTCCAGCTTTATGAAATCTACACACAAATCAATACTAAGGTTAGACGGTAGATGGCAGTAATACTCTAGACTTATAATAACATCTGTATATGCTACAAAATGATATACTCCATAGACTTATCTGCTGGTTATTTATAGTGAAATTAAATGTTTGAGTCTAAATGCTACACAAGGATTTTTCATGACTATATTGTGCAATGTATATGTAAGTTTAATATCCTCTTATTATGAATTATTGTAAGCATATATTATCTCACTTATTCCCCTACATCATTGTGCATTCACATTGTGGGCTTACAATTTGCAGTGTCACTACAAGGGAAACAAAAGGACAACAGAGTTTCAGATCCATTTATTGAACAGGAGGAGTTCTGGTGCAAATATATATAGTTTTGTTTGTTTTATTTGTAAAGACAAAGGAGATCTTGGACAAGTGTCTCCAAAATGACTTTTATTAATTACTTGGAACATAATGATAACAATAATAATTGTCAATAATTGTTTCCTATAGTGGGTAGTGTGGCAGAAGAATCAGAAAGTGACTTCAGTCTTTCTGCTTACCCATCTTGGGGATTGTCATTTCTGGAAGCTGACTGGGAATTTTCGGATCCTGGGGATCCACAGTGCCCTTCCCCCCAGAGCTTCTGCAAAGATCACTAGGGAAAAGCGTGTTCTTAAGTATAAAAATAAAGCACCACAAGAAAGTAAGTAGTAATAGATTTTGGCCTTACAAAGAATAGGCTCATTAAAATCAGCCAAATGCTAACATTTGGCTGATTTTAATGTAACATTATATTTTGGGGTTTTTTAATGGGTGGAGCACAGTTTTATCTGTAAGTATGGGAATTAGTAATACAGCAGAGGTATGTCAGTGCTACACACAATAATACGCAAAGTGTCCCTAATGTGTCATCTACTTTGAAGAATGCAATAAATTCGTATTCAAAATGAAAGAATTATATAGACATGCGTTTATTTATTGTATTGAAGTTATGCATTAACATAACTATAACTGTACAGATACAAAGGTGTACAAAAAGTATGAAAGATAAGCTAAATATGCTTCAATAAAGACAAAATCCCTAAACTTTATATTAACAAGGAAAGATATATATTACTGTGGAGTCAAAGGATGGGAATTCCTAAAATAATAATTTTTCCCCCTAATTAAATTGTAAATTTTTGCTAAAATGGGAAGTTATTCCTTTAACATCAAATATTTTGAGTTACACATCCATCTGTTAATAAATAGCACTGTAAAAGTACCTAAATCAGTAGTATCATTTAGGAAGATTGATTCATTTTCTATAATAAGCCCTTTCAATATGGCTACCCACATATACATTTACAGGACCCATCAGCTGCCCCGTTTATGTCAAGCACTAAATCAGCATTTAGTCCGCCTAAACGATCCGACCACCACTATGAGCTTTCTATACGGATGTGTGCAGGGCTGTAGGGAGATTGGGCCAGATCCAGACCTATGTTTGGTTTACGTTTTTACGCTTTCGTAATTACTATGCACTCCCCTGGGCACTCCCCTAGGTGCCGTTTTACGCTTGCCAAACCCTACCCTTACTTTTCCAAGCGTAACTGCTGTCAGCCGTAATGGCTAAACGGTAGTTACGCACCTAAGCACGCCCACACTGTACAATTTAAATACCTTACCCCGCCTCCGAAGCGTAATTACGAGTGTCGTATGTCTGGTACGCCCCTTAGTCTGTAGTTACGTTGTTGATCCTAGTCTCGTAAGTACGTTCAGAGTTTCTGGTCGCAACACCTGCCGCGCTCATGCTCACAACATGCAAAACAGTGTTTTTACGACTTCGGCGAGCCTAAATACGCTAGCGGTCGTAGGTCCAGATCTGGCCCATTGTCCCAATTAAAGGTTAGTGTGTGCCCACTATACAATGTCCCCAGCTATTGGAGCATTATGTTGGGGACTTGACCTTTTGAGTTGTTAATGGAAGAGAAGATACTGCCATATAGGACTAACATATAGTGAGAGGCAAATAAGTCCCTTCTTCAGCATCTCACAAAACACAACCATTTGACTGTAAATCAGAACGAATGAATGGATGATGGACAGACACTAAATGCACATTTCTGGATTATTGATTATTTTTCAATACATTTTCAACATCCCCTCCAGCTGCTTTGGTGGGGTAAGCCACTGTTTCGGCTTCAGGGTTTGTAGATAATATATTACAACTGGAGGAAGAGCTGACTTGGTATAATTAATGGTGCTTCTGGTAATAGGATTTCCCTGCCTGGAGGTATCTTTTTACATAAGATATTGGCTGGAGAGTTATGATTTATAGGGGTCTGTTCCCAAAGAGAATCTGCAAAAGGACTCAAGGTAGAAAGAAATTCATCAGGAGAAAGGAAAGGAGACAGAAGCAGACGCTTGGAGACTGTAAGTCAGGGAGAGAAAAAATGAAAACACCAGCAGGCATAGGAAAAATACAAGAGTGTTCTATTGATCAATAGCTAGGAATGAGGTCAAAGGTTAATAGAAAGCTAGCAAACGTTTTGTTCTCATAGAAAGAAAAGGTATTTCTTGGTGTCCTGACTCCCTCCAGTGAATAAAACAGGTATTGTCAGTTAGTAAAAGCAGAGACAGTCATTGGCTTCCAGGATTTTATTTAGCAGAATCAGGCCATTCCCAACTGGGTTTTAAAGTTCTGAAGTTCAGATAAACTAATTGCACTTCCTCCACACACTATCATTATCAAAGGCCCCAGTGACTTTTCCAGTTTCCCCTCCTGCTGCAGGCGCTGGATGTGTCCTGAATACACTGCAGCAAGGGCAGCTCCGCAAGCGGCTTCCACTAGCATCAGTTCATCCTCTGGTGAAAGATGAGAAAAAGACAAAGCAGGGTGGCAGTGAGAAAAGTGTGTGCTAACCATATGGCATTTCATGAGACACACTAGAGGAACAAATAAACAGGAACAGAGGTGAAAAGAACGTAGGACAGGCAACAAAGATCATGTGTAACAGTTGACACTAGAAATGCAGAAAGTAAGTTATAAAATAAATCCATATTTATTGCTATTCCTGGTTTTCATGTAGCAAAAGTGGTTAGTTCTGAGATGTATGTGATCAACAACAAAGTGTCTCAAGAATTTAGTTAAATTTATTGCTGACAACATTCTTTGAAAAGGTGGATTTGCTTTGTCCTATTGTGTAATATTTAGATGGTTGGGAACAGGGGGAGCACCAAAAGCATCAACTCCCTTAGAACCTCCCAAATACACTCTTTTTTAAATGTCACGTTGATCTAAAACCCAGGTGGGAGTTGTTTGTAGTAGGATAACTGAATTTTGAGTAAAGGTGTACTTAATATGACCTTCATATTGACCTTGATTGCAAAAGTTAACTTTACAGCATTACTTTGCACTATGACTTTTTATGGAACGCAAGGGAACAATGGGAATGAGGGGAGCTTAATTTGATAATTTGTGCCCAAAGTAAATACAAGCAATAGTGCTTGTGTGTTGCACAGCTAGAGTTTCAATTCATTTATTTACAATTTGCAGTTAAATAAAACCACATAACAAAAGAATACAATTGTGCCCCTAGTCAGCTATTATCCCTCAGTAATTACACCATGGGTTATATAGGAGTAAATCAATCAATCTGAAACGGATACAAATTTTAAATGATTCTTTTATGGCTTGGGTGCAAGTTGTACAGATACGTTTGTTTTATGGGTCTCAGTGTACAAGGAAAAAAAATTAAATATATAATTTAACAAGGTGATTGTTCTGCGATCAGCCTATCACATTGGTGGGGGGAGGGTTTTATTTACTAACTATAGTTATGTATTTCTACTAAAGGCAGATCGGATCTATTGCTTCACATGCAATAGGGTACTGAAATAGGGCCAGATCCAGAACTATGTACGCTAGCGTTGTTAAAATTGGCAATTACTATTTACTGCGCATGCGCACACCAGCTGTCACGACACATAACTCAGGACGGTCGTAACACTCTCGTAACTACGTACGAAGGGGATGGCCTAAAATACGCTAGCCGTATTTACGTTCCAACTACGCTTTGGAGGCAAAGGGAGGCATTTAAATCATACTGTATGTGCTGGGTTTGACCGTTACGTCCAGCAGGACAATACGTACATGTGCGGTTAGCTTGGAAAAGTTAAGGTAGAGTTTGGTAGACGTAAAACAGCAAAAGTACGTCCTTCAGATGGGAGTACCTGGGTGAGTACATAGTACTTACGTTAGCGTAAAAAACGTAACATGAACATAGGTCTGGATCTAGCCCATAGTCTTTATATGAATAGAAGGGAAGAATGTATAACAGAGAAGAAACCTCAAGACAAAACATATGAATGTACGTAGCAGCTAGAAAAAGAGTAAAACAGTTGTGCACTCGTCACCAACCTAGGAACATCTCCAAGGCCTGCAATGCATCTCTATCATCCACAGTCACAGATATTACTCTGTATTTTCTTGCACACTCCAGTGCTCTGTCACATACTGTTTTTGCACCTAGACATTTTGCAATGCTGTAAGATACAGATATAAAGAATACATGTTATAAAATAAAGGGACTAAATACATCAACTATCCGATTATATGGACAAGACTTCCCTAGCCTACCAACAGTCTAGGTTAAAGAGGTTGCTCTTGCTTCAGAGGTGTTAGATGGTCACAGTTAATTACACCATCCAATCTGCTGTGAGTGTGAAGATGTCAATAGGTTTTAATAATTCTAGTGGTTTGCAGGCATAAGGCAGTCTATAATTATGGGGGCTTTCAGAAACTGCAGCATGCGATTACTTGCCCATATCTCAGAAACAGAAAATTGATTGCATTTGCCTATTAAGAAAACAAGTAGCCGCGCTGTGTGTATATATATATATATATAGATATTTTTGTATTTACTTTTAGTTGTCTCCATTCTCTCAATAATAAGACAGATTCTCTTTTCCTGTTCAATTTATCCAGTGGATAGATCACAGTGCTCATCCAATTTTTCTGTGTTGACTTGCATTTGCCTATTGACCACTATTTTAAGATGAGTAATAAAACTGATGCACAAAAATATGTAAAATATTATAGTAAATATTAAACAGATTATCAGTTGTTACTTCTGTTTCTTCTGCAATTTACTCAGAATAATGTGTGTATTTGTATGCTGTATGTTAATAACTTGTTATGTTGTTGTTGCTATACAACTTGTTATGTTTTTATAACTTGTATATTGATAGCCCCAGTTGCTGTTAATAACTTACCTAGTAATGTCTGGTAACGTGACCAACTTCCCAGCTTGGAGAGCTGCATTCAGACTATGGGCTCCTAATGTTTCCATGGCAATGATGGGCACATCAGACCACCCAACCTTGGTCATTCCTTCAACCAATCCAGCCAAAAGACCTCCGCCCCCAACTGCAACCACTATCGCTCCTGGTTTCTGAGTGCCCAGAGAAGCTTTCAGCTCAAGCACAATACTGGAGTGTCCTTCCCTAGAGAGAGGTTGAATGTATAAAAAAGGAGAATAAGATCAATGTTTCTCAATATCTATTTAACATTGAACTGATGTTACTTTGAATGGATGCTAAATAATTACTTAACTGGAAAATATATTTATAATATGAAGCCTTTTTATCCAGCACTATATGGTTTTGGGTTCTAGAAATGCCTCACTGGGCTGAGTTGGGTCCAGTTATCACATGTTAGTGAAGAATGATTAATAAAAATAAGTTTAGATTCATTAGAAATGTGTTCCTTTGAACTGCTAAGTACAGTATGAGATCCATTGCTCTAAAAAAAAAAAGATTGTGTTTGCCTTAGGTTTTAGGGGATCCTTCCCAAGCCCTGTTATAATTAATAATGTTTACAGGTATAATTATGACAGTGCAAGCACACAACTATGAAAGCTGGACAGGTTGTAGAAAATTGCTGTGAAACGTAACTAATCTTCCTCTCCAAACGCACTGCCTCCACCTCCCCTCTCTGACTATCTCTACACTGGCTTCCTGTCCCTTTCAGAATTCTCTTCATGCTTCTCACCACAACTTACATGACTCTCTTCTCCTCCACAGCTACCTACCTCTCCTCCCTTATCCCCATCCACACTCCTGCCTGACCCCTCTGACCTTCTGGTGACCTGTGCCTCAACTCCAACCTGATCATTACCACTCACTCCCGCATCCAAGGGGAGCCCCCACCTTTTTCTCTCTACGGTCTCTCCTTGTTCATCTGCTCCTGCTCACATATCCTGCACCTTTATTATGTACTGTACTTTATATTTGCTTTGTACTTGCATTGTATTCCTTATTTACATTTGTACCCTATCTGTTAATTGTGTTGTACATGTAACTATTGCCTTTGTACTGCACTGTAGATACCGGGTGGTGCCTTATAAATAAACGTTTATAATAATAATAATAACTAAATTGCACAACATACAACTATTAAGACAGATGTTATAGTACAAAAAATCAGAATCATCTCTTTGTCCCTTTGACTTTGGTACTTTCCATTTCCTTTGCCAAATATTCTGTTGCGTGAGGTTGCAAAAAATAATCCACTGAGGGACGGGACCTATCCAGATACCTTAGAGAAAATCCAGACATTCGAGTTTTCCACAACTTCTGTGAGTTTTAATAGTATTATGGGTATTTATTTACATTGCATGTATGCGCATCCATGCTAGCTGATCAGAACAAATTACAATCCATTCAGACTTAAGATGGATGACACATCTGACAGAGGGGCTGGATGGAATTCAGAATTAGATGCTACCTCTTACTCAATTTATAGCATAAGTTTCCTTCTCTCTTTGTACCAATCCAAACATCAGTACGTCTGAGAATTTCTGATCAATTAAGTCAGAAAATTAAAAGTAGGCAATAGATATCAAGGGCTATATTTACTAAGCTGCGGGTTTGGAAAAGTTGAGATGTTGCCTATAGCAACCATTCAGATTCTAGCCCTCACTTTCTTTTTACATACTAGAGAATGGCAGTTAAAAGCTGATTGGTTGCTATGGACAACATCTCCACTTTTTCAAACCCGCAGCTTAGCAAATCTAACCCCAGAAGCGCATCTGTGCAAGCGGGAGTTACAATTTTTTTTTATTATTAACGTTTATTTATATAGCACCACAAATTGTCCACAGCGCTTTACAGAGAACATTAGCCACTCACATCCATCCCTGCTCTTATTGGTGCTACATACTAAGGTCCCTAACACATACAGGTGAAACTCCAAAAATTAGAATATCGTACAAAAGTTCCTTTATTTCAGTAATTCAACTTAAAGGTGAAACTAATTTATTATATAGACTCATTACATGCAAAGTGAGATATTTCAAGCCTTTATTTTTTTTAATTTTGATGAATATGTATTTGTTTTAATTTTGATGATTATGGCTTACAGATTATGAAAACCCCAAAATCAAAATTTCACAAAATTAGAATATTACATGAAATCAATAAAACAGGTTTTTAAATACAGAAATGTCAGCCCTCTGAAAAGTATAATCATGCATATGTACTCAGTACTTGGTTGGGGCCCCTTTTGCACGAATTACTGCCTCAATGCGGCGTGGCATGGATGCTATCAGCCTGTGGCACTGCTGAGGTGTTATTGAAGACCAGGTTGTTTCAATAGTGGCCTTAAGCTCTTCTGCATTGTTCGGTCTCACGTCTCTCATCTTTCTCTTGGCAGTGCCCCATAGATTCCAGCACAGTAATCCCATGGTCATTGAACCAGGTTTTGGTTCCTTTGGCAGTGTGTGTGCAGCTGCCAAGTCCTGCTGGAAAATGAAGTTATCATCTCCATAAAGCTTGTCTGCTGAAGGAAGCTTGAAATGCTCTAAAATGTCCTGGTAGATGGCTGCGTTGACTCTGGACCAACACCAAAGCACAGTGGACCAACACCAGCAGATGACATGACTCCCCAAATCAACAAAGACTATGCAAACTTCACACTGGACTTCAAGCATCTTGGATTGTGTGCCTCTTCATTCTTCCTCCAGACTCTGGGAAATGGTTTCCAAATGAGATGCAAAATTTGCTCTCATCAGAAAAGAGGACTTTGGACCACTGAGCAACACTTTGGCCCACTGAGCAACAGACCAGTTCTTTCTTTCTTTAGCCCAGGTAAGACGTTTCTGACGTTGTTTGTTGTTCAAGAGTGACTTGACAAGAGGAATACGACATTTGAAGCCCATGTCCAGGATCCGTCTGTGTGTGGTGGCTCTTGATGCACTCAAGCTTCAGTCTACTCCTTGTGCAGCTCCCTTTCTTCCACACTTTGCCCTTCCACTTAACTTTCTATTAATGTGTTTTATTACAGCACTTTGAGAACATCCAACTTATTTGGCAATTTCCTTTTGAGGCTTTCCCTCCTTGTGGAGGGTGTCAGTGATGCTTTTCTGTACAATTGTCAGGTCAGCAGTCATCCCCATGATTGTGAATTCTACTGATCCAGACTGAGATTGCTCTCATCAGAAAAGAGGACTTTGGACCACTGAGCAACAGACCAGTTCTTTCTTTCTTTAGCCCAGGTAAGATGCTTCTGACGTTGTATGTTGTACAGGAGCCGCTTGACAAGAGGAATACGACATTTGAATCCCATGTCCAGGATCCGTCTGTGTGTGGTGGCTCTTGATGCACTAACTCCAGCTTCAGTCTACTTGTGCAGCCCCCTTTCTTCCACACTTTGCCCTTCCACTTAACTTTCTATTAATGTGTTTTATTACAGCACTTTCAGAACATCCAACTTATTTGGCAATTTCCTTTTGAGGCTTTTCCTAATTGTGGAGAGTGTCAGTGATGCTTTTCTGCACAATTGTCAGGTCAGCATCTTCCCCATGATTGTGAATTCTACTGATCCAGACTGAGAGACCATTTAAAGGCTCAGGAACCCTTTGCAGGTGTTTGGAATTAATTTGCCGTTTAGAGTATGACACTTAGAGCCTACAATATTAAACCTTGTCACATTATTCTAATTTTGTGAGATTTTGATTTTGAGGTTATCGTAAGCTCTAAGCCATAATCAACAACATTAAAACAAATAAAGGCTTGAAATATCTCACTTTGCATGTAATGAGTCTATATAATATATTAGTTTCACCTTTTAACTTGAATTACTGAAATAAATGAACTTTTGCACAATATTCAAATTTTTCAAGTTTCACCTGTACATAAACACACACACACACACATGGGTTATTTTAGTCAGCAGCCAATTAACCTAACAGTATGTTTTTGGCATGTGGGAGGAAGCAGGAGCACCCGGGGGTAACCCACGCAGACACAGGGAGAACATACAAACTCCACACAGTTAAGGCCTAGTCCAGGAATTGAACTCATGACCTCAGTGCTGTTAGGCACAAGTGCTGTAAAATGCAGCAGCATGGTGTATGGATAGTACAGACACCCTTTGCATTAACCTGTAAAAAAAAAAACTGTTACCTTAAGATATTTTAGTTAAAAGTTAGTTTGGATAATCTGTAAACAATAATTAAAAGTAATCTTACAATAAAATAGAGCTTTTAAACTAAATGAGGAATTAAAAGTTCAACAACCAAAGCATAAAGCATCACATGCCAATAACAACCCTACCCATCATAACATTATCAGATGAACTATCCCTAAGAAAAGAAATCATTGATTGAAAGTAACAAATCCTACAGGGATCATGAGATGAACCTGACACTCACAGCTTAGTTTGACCAAAAGGACTAGATATCGCAATTTAGTGTAATAATGCCCAATTCTAATTACGATTGTGCCCAAATTCACCAGTTGGTCTCATAGTACAATATAATATTGTAAGCTCTGTGTTAATGGGCATCTCATCGAGACCACTAATCTCCAGTGACTGTGCACCAAGGCAGTTCATTATTTTGACACGGCTAACATAGAAGAAGGGATCAACACATCCTCAAACATGTCAATGTCAGATGACATGCAGCAGCTGACAAGCCTACCAAATTCCACACCTTGCAGTGAAAAACAAGCACATTACAAAGTAAGTGGGAGAAGTGTCTGCTCTGATTAATTCCAGCTTCTGATGTTTCATACTAATAAGAAGCCCAGCATATGCTGAAAGCTAAATGAGTCAGATGTGCTTCATCCCTGCAGTGTTAGCCATGTGGGCTCGTATTTGCAATGTAATGGTGTGTGGTGTCTTCCAGAGCTGTAACAAGTGCTAGGGGCAAAAAGGAAAAATGGTGCCCCTGACCCTAAATTCCAAATTAATTTCACATTAAATATTAACATACTGGTGTCCCCTTAAGCCCTGGGCGGCCGCCCCTATCGCACATCCCTAGTCATGGCCCTGGTGTCTTCCTATTTTTTCTTTTTTGTTTCTTCCTAGTATTACCTGTATTTTGCCATTCTGTCCCAGTGTTAACCCTGATTCTGCCTTGTTTACTTAATGTTGCTAGCCTTCCTTTGTCTATCTTATCTGGTTATGATTCCGTCACAGCAGATTTTTGCTGTATCCAGGCTTCCATGTGGATCACTAACTAGCATGCGTGGAATTACGATCCATGGACCCTAGGGAAAGTTTAGAAGTCTGCATAAAACAGTACATGCTTGCCACACCCTCACTATATTCTCTTCATCCTTCCCTCTCCCACTTAGTGGACGCAATCTCATCATTCCACCCCTAACTGCCATTCAGTATGGAAGTCTGGATCTTGAGAATCCAGATCCATATCGGTAGCATCCATATTCCAAGAATCATAGGGGCAACTACAAAACACCTAAAAATAAAATAAGCATCTAGGCCCTTAGCTACAGATAAGATAATAAGTTCACGCTGATTCGCTAAAACATGCAATCAAGTTGCAAATGCACTCCCATGAAACTCTCCTACTTCTTTTGGATCTTTACTGACTTCTGCGTCCATAGTTCTACTCTCTGTATGTATATTTGTGCAGCTTTTGCTATAGTATGTTACGTGTGTACTTTGCAAACCCATACTGCCCTATTTAAATACCTCCCCCATCCACTTTTCTTAACATCCTACTTACGGAGTAGTGACACGTCCCTTCTTTCAGATGTGCATAAAGGGTTTGTGTGTAACATATCAATGGCGCATGTGTAAATCGTAAGAAAAAATCCCCACCAAGATACGTACACGGCATGCGTATATTTAGGCACGTGCTTAAGTGTAAATCCGGGTCCCTAATCTTCACTTATAAATATGATGATTTTGCCCCAGTACAAATATATTAAACCCATTCTATATATTTTTTGAATTATAATGTTCTACACCATTAGAAAACAGCATGTCTTGAAAAAGATAGGCAGCATTATTATCATAAGCATGCTTCGATTTCTAGTAGTACTCACCACAGCAGAGGATGGTTAAATGGAGAAACGTATATTGAGCCTGGAGCTTCAGCAATTCGGTGTGCACAAGCATCGGCATCATCCCAAACCTGTGGTACATTATGTTTTATTGTAGACAAGTTTTTTAGTCTTGAGAAGTTTAAGAATCTATTTTTATTATTTTTATTTTTCTCAAAGGGTATTATGATGTAATATTATCAATACATACTTATGGATCACACATTACCTTTCCTTCCTCCTCCTAAACAGCAGAAAGTATTTGTATGCTTATTATTTGAGGCCATTACAAAAGTAAACGCACCTCAATGGTCCACCTCGAGCACCAAATTTTAGGTCTACTAATTTACTATGATCATATTGCAGAGTGGAAAATCATAGGACTCTCTGCAAAGCACACTTTACATGGTGAATACCAGACTAGTAGTGATAAACATCTGACAAACTGATGGTCATTCCATTGATACACAGGAATATATTTAGCCTTGTTACCTTAGATCCTAGATCAGGCCTAAATAGATCAGAACATAGATTTGCTTTATCTTTGTGAACATCTAGGACAGGCCTGGCCAACATGTAGCTCTCCAGGTGTTGTGAAACTACGAGTCCCAGCATGCTGTCAGGTATCATCTATGGGCATGCAGACAAAGCATGCGGAGACTCGTAGTTTCACAACACCTGGAGAGCCACACGTTGGCCAGGCCGGTCCTAGATGTTCACAAAGGCAAAGAAAATTTATGTTCTGACAATGAGATTTAATGCTGTTGACTTTGTAAATGAATGATAACATACATTGTACTATGTGATTTCTTAAATTCTCTATTAACAGGTTTATATATATAGCGCCATCTTACGTAGCGCTTTACAGAGAATATTCCCCTAACACATACATACACACACTAGTGTTTAGTCTGTCCCAATGAAACAATAAATAATAATATAATAAACTGAAAATTCAAAAGTATTCATTACATTTTCTCACATCACTGTAGTTGTTTAATGTATGGGCTCCAGGTTCATCTTTCATTAAAATCACTCTCCCTTACGTAATACTCCAGCACATTACATGGTTGTGGCTAGCAAATAAATGGACAGAGGCTGATGGCTATCAGAGCAGGCTTTCAAATCTTTTTTTTTTATTTAATCGTAGTCAAAGAGTTATATATCAAACACTTAGAAGGAAATTATTTTTAATAGGATATTTTTTAATGTGCCAAATGTAGCTATGCTGTAAAAAATAAATAAATAAATGAATAAAAAAAAGTTTCCTGCTAGCCACAAGCTCTATTTTCAGTTGGTTTATTACCGTTCCATTCACCACCACATCTGCTCCGAGGTCCCTTAGTTTACGGATGATTTTGTCTGGAGTACATTGTGGAACAACAATAGTGGCAGGAAGGCCCAGCTTACTACAGGCATACGATGCAGCCAGACCTGCATTACCCCCTGTGAGAGATGGAATACACCAGATGAATAAAAGGATCTGTTAGGTAGAGTTGCTGAACAGGTGAATTCAATTATAATTTCAGCTGAAGGACCATATTGGGGTACCTGAGGAGCAGACAAATTTCTTACATCCCTTCTTTGCCAGCTGCAGAAGAAAATAAAAGCAAAACTATAATATGGAGCCATATTAACTTTTCTCCCAATGACTATGGGCTGGATCCAGACTCAAGAAGGAGCTTGTAATTAAGGACTTTATTCAGAGATCCGTTTTTCCAGCGAGTCCCGTGCGTATTTTTAGTTTGAGCTGCGCATGCGTAGTAACTCTGTTTACGCAATTGACGTTGAATATATGTGCGGAAGTGCCTCACGGACGGACCTGGGAATCGCATGTGGATACATACGTCCGGATATGTGACGCAAAAATACACACAGGATAATTTAATTAAAAATGGACGGAGGGAGGAAAGTGGGCGCGATTATCAGGATACGCACTCACGGAGGACATATACGCACGGGACTGCACATGGAAAGTTAGAGGTGGTCTATGGTGGTGTAAGTCTCCGTGAGCATGGCCGAGAGAGAGGAGTGTCATGGATGTGAGGGGGTTTGGCCTGCTCCGTGCATGCGTATAATTGTGGCCCGATCTTGAAACGGATCTCTGAATATGGCCCTAAGAGAGGAAGGTTACACCTGGACAAAACCATGTTGATTTCAGGGGAAGTCAAGTTAATTGTATTATTTGCATGCAGGGATATACCTTTGAATTGCTTACTGCACACAGATACTGACCAGCTTTACTATCACACAGTTATTTAGACTTGGGATAGGAAACATCACCTCTCAACTCTAATACTGTTTGTAACAGATGAAATATGACTCCCCTGCAATCAATCATGGTTTAGCCCAGGTGTAATTTTCCTCTCTTATTTTTAAGCTCCTACTTAAGTCTGAATCAGGCCCTTAATTTCAAGCTCCTTCTTAAGTCTGTATCCAGCCCCCTGTCCCCTTCAAATGGAAAGCAATCTATTCAGAAAAGCTACTGAGATGCCCTATAAATTTACATAAACCTAGTTTAAAAGCAAATTACATGAGGGGTCACCTTACCTTCTGACAGAAGTGTCCTATGCCACGTATTTTGAAGGACCCCATTGGTTGGATGTTATCTAGTTTCATGAGCACCTGGGTTCCAGCAATCTTGGACAGAGCTAAACTCTCCTTTAGTGGAGTGACAATGTGAAATGGAGTTTCATCTTGGGAATCCATCCCTAATCGTACTGTTGTCTGTGTTGTTAGAAGATTAATGTTTAGTTTATGGCTTGCTTCTCTTTTTTAGTTTGTTTATTTGTATCAAAAATGTCCAATCACCACTAATAAGTCACCAGACCTGCATGTAATCCTGAAAGAAAGAGAAAGAAAACATTAAAATAAAAATACAAAAAGTCTTGGTAACCTACAAGAAACCTTTGAAGAACTGTGAACTCTGTCAAAAAAGTTGGTGCTGGTTAAAGACTGAAAGGGTGATCTGTCTTCAGACCATGGTTTATTCAAATTATATTGAGTGGGACACAGGACCGGATCCAGACCTCTATAGAAAGTGACGGCAGATAAGAGCCACATGGCCCATCCAGTCTGCCCAGTTGTTTATTTATAACTATACTTACCCTAGACTCTATTTACCATCAATTTAGTTTAAGAGCTAGGATTTCCTTATATTTATCCCAAGCATGTTTAAACTGTTCTACTGTGTTAGTTTCAACTACCTCAGATGGGAGGCTATTCCACTTATCTATCACCCTTTCAGTGAAGTAATTTTTCTGCACCTTTCCTCTGAATCTACCACCCTCCAGTTTATATTCATGCCCTTGTGTTCTATTACACCTCTTCCTTCGAAAAATGCCACCCTCCTCTAGCCGGTCACAGCCCTTGATATATTTAAAAGTTGTATCATAGTTACGTCACATACGGATGTCTGGCAGTCCTCACGGAAGAGGAGACTGAACTCCCCTGTCAATTCCCTCACTCATGTGGACTTTAAGCAGGGTACACACTGGGCTTTTCAGCAGATAATCTCTCCAATCAGACAATCAAAAGACCTTTTCACCAGATATCTTACCAGTGTGTACTGTCCTAAGATCTCCTAATACAGAGTACACATTTGCAAAAAGCAAAAGCTATCTTTCCATCATTGATCTGGCATATTAGGAGCTCCAAAAGATCAAATCAAATGACCACAGATCGTTTCTAAAGATCTTTGCATATTTTTGAAACAGACTTTTGATTGCGTGATTGGAAAGATTGAAAAAGCCCCAGCGTGTACCCAGCCTTAGGCTACTTATGCTGCCATAAGACAACTTTAAATCACCTGTACAGATTAGTGCTAAGTATGACCTCTGATCTGCACAGAAGCACTAATACCCACCCACACTGTAAGATTTTAATGCTTAGGAGGATGGAAGGGATGCGCTGACGGATGATCTCCAGGCATACAGAACTAAGTTCCATGCAGGGCCGTTTCAAGGAGTGGGCAAGCCGTGTTGTAGCACAGGGAGTGCCCCTAGATGACTTAAAGGGGGGCACCCAGTAAGGAATGCTGCATTCTCCGAGCCGCGGCTCACATAGACACCGGCCGCATCAGATAACAGATTCTGCCGGCATCATTCAGCTTAACTATCCAGGATATACAGGGCTCCTATGGTAGCCCTGTAGTACCAAATCACTTTTATTGAATAACCCTATGAGGCAGCATTAATCATTGCGTCATTCTTCACTGCGTCGCAGAGGAAGGAGCAAGAGGTAGAAGGTAAAGGTAAGTTAGAGTTTAGAATAGGTTTTTAATAAAAAAAAAAAGGTTAAAGGCAGAACACATATAAGGGTGCACAAGGGGAGTCTGGGCACATAAAATGGGACACATAAAAGGGGGCACAAGAAGAGGCTGGGCACATACAAGGTGGCACAACAGGAGGCTGGGCACATAAAAGGGGGCACAAAAGGAGGCTAGGCACATATAAGGGGGCACAAAAGTAGACTGGCCACATATAAGGGGGCACAAAAGGAGGCTGGGGACATATAAGGGGGTACAAAAGGAGGCTGGACACATATAAGGGTCATAAATGGCAGCTGGACACACAACAATTAGCAGAAGTGGATGGCTGGGCACATACAAGGCTGCATGCATACCTTTTTTTTTGGGGGGGGGGGGTCTAGAAACGGCACCTGCTCCGTATGTCTGAATTTCCATACTGTAACATCTCACACGCATGCATGCTGTCAGACGCTCAGCGTGCAAAATTGGGCTGACAGATGGAGGTTTGGATACAGTTCACTATCTTTTATTGCATCTTAAAAACTTTAAACTTAAGTAACTGGAGACATCCGCATGTTCGAAAAAATAAAATCAACAACTGTGATGTATATATTATACTGGACATTTTTAAAAATTTCATTGATTAATATGTAGAGGTTTTATTTTACCTTCTTGTTTCACCCAGATGCCTAGATGTACATTCTCTTTTTTTGTGCTTTATTCTCTTTGCTAGCTAATCTATGAATCCACACTCTTTAGTGATCTATAACTATACTCTCTAATAACACATGACATCTCTATTATCCACATTAATAGTGGGCAAACTCTGAAGCTAAGGTTGGCTCTGAACTGCTGAG
Source organism: Limnodynastes dumerilii (assembly GCA_011038615.1). NCBI lineage: Eukaryota > Metazoa > Chordata > Amphibia > Anura > Limnodynastidae > Limnodynastes > Limnodynastes dumerilii. The sequence continues at coordinate 245,457 of WWET01000258.1, read as the reverse complement.
TAGGCATTACCAGATTCAGCTTCCATCATCTAATATGGAACCTACAAGACAAGAGGTCATGTGGAGCTATAGTCTTGTAAGCCACAGGATTCATAGATCCCTTACAAAGCAGGCATAGCGCAAATGTAACAGATTTTTTTAAGGTTTGCATTGTATTTTGCACATAGGAAAGAGGAACATGAATGCAATGCATTTTTACTAAGATTTTAACTTTTACTTACATTGAATATATCATATATGGTTTGAAAATGTAACCTTTTTTATACAGTATGTTGTAAAGAAATGAACCCTGATTATATCACGTTGTAGATATGATATAATAGGATATACAATGGTATATGCTAGCCAGCAGCTTAAGAGAACTTAGAGTAATACTGTACCTTAGAGATCCAGACTGCAACTATGTCAGAGGTGTTACCAAGATCAAGGTTCTAATGGGAGTGTCTGCATACTCCCAAAGGAGGTGGGGAGCTAGTAAGATTACTGTATCATGCATTGTTGTACATGGTTTCCAGAAGCACTGAAGGGAAGTAAACCTTGTCTTGGCTCTAGCATGGCATTAAATAGAATAAGGCTATAATATAGCTATTTGTTTTCTTTGATATATCTTATAGGGTTACAAAATCAATCAATTACTGAGTCAAAGAAAAATTCAACCCAAAAAATAGTACCTTTTTTTTCTAACTATATATTTCTTGCTAATTATTTAACTTTTTAAGCACTCACTGTAAATTTTCGCTTTAACAGCCTGATAGTGTAGTGGAATCTAAAACTGCATGCACAGATGTCCATACAGCATATGTTATTATCAAAGTGTCATTCACTTCTGCTGTGGACTTTTGTGCTCATTTCACCCAGAAGCTAAGCACTTATCTATGTTTTGCAGAGTCAGGAATGGATCATATGATTAGCTGAACAAACTGACCTGAAAGTGACAGAATTCATCCTGTGCAATTTGATAAGGATTGTCCAGAAAGCAAAGTTGTAAGCAAATTTGTAGTCCTACAAATTATGTTTGGGCTACAATGTAATAAATTATATGGCACATTTAAGATTCTAAAGAGAGGTCAGCAGGATTCAACTATATAAATAGCAAGTGACTTTCAGTATATAAACAATATACAGTTACATTTTAAACATCTTCTTTTTACAGGGGTAAGAGGTAGGTGGGCATCCAAAGCATGCTACCAGACTGTACATGACAGTCTAACCCTTTCCCTGGCTGCTGCTCCTTATCTGTCCCTTTCAAATATATGAGTAATGCTCCTCCTTCATAAACAGAACAGCAAGAAACATGGAACATTCTTCCTGGCTCCCTGAAGTCAGTTCAAAGTCCTGACTGATAAAGACAATCGCCTGCAATCAGGACTGCTCCAACATAGTGGCTGCCCACAGGAAAGTAGTCATCACCATCTAGCACACTGAACTCAGTTCTCCATCAAGTTTCCCACCAGTGGCGAAACTAGAGAGTTGTGGGCCCAGGTGCAAAAAATATTCTTTGCCCCTAATGATATCCCAGGTAACCCGATGGGGAGCTTTGGTGGTTTTGTGATGACGGCTGTGGGCCCTTGTATCAGCATGGCCCTGGTGCTGTTGCACCAATGGTAGTTCCGCCCCTGTTACCCACTCATCCAAGAGGGCTGATATATGAGATAGTGACTCATATTGTGGAAGCCAAGCATACTATAGATTATACTTGGTAATAGACACCGTCCATATAAAGACTCTTTCGTCCGGTCCATAGTGTCTTCCAACTTCAAAAGCTTTAACACAAATTAGATTAATACGTCCAAAATATAACATAACATAATACTGGGAGGGAAAGTAGCTGACATATAGGAATAGAGGAAACCATATTACCAGGTATAATCTATAGTTTCCCCTTCCTCCATATGACCGCACTGGGTGGGCTGACCATACTAAAAAAGTTTGGTACATGCTAATGATTCTTAGACACAGCACCTAACACTTTAGTGCCAAATTCAAATTCTTTGGCTGAAAGAATGTCCATTTTATATTGTTTTGTGAACGTGTGTATTGAAGCCCATCCTGTTGCTTTGCAGATCTCTGTCACTGAGGCTTCTCCTTTCTCTGCCCAAGATGAGGCTACAGCTCTTGTTGAATGGGCCCTGAGACTTTGTGGTGGTACTTGACCCTTTGCCTTGTAAGCCTCAGAAATGCAAGATCTTATCCATCTGGACAGGGTAGCTTTAGATGCAGGGCCTCCCTTTCTACAACCTTCCATCAGGACAAAAAGTTGCTTAGTTTTTCTTAGTAACGAGGTTCGGTCAATGTAGATTGAGAGGGCTCTTACCAGGTCTAGGGTATGCAATTTCACCTGTTCTGGAGACATAGGGTTTGGATAAAAAGATGGAAGGCAGATGTCCTGGTTTATATGAAACTTTCAGACATGCTTCGGAAGGAAGTCCGGGTTGGTCCTTAAGACTACTTTATTTGAAAAGAGGTTCATATAAGGTTGTTCCATCCATAACACCTGCAATTCAGACGTTCTCCTCGCCAACGTCAGTGCTACAAGTAGAAAAACTTTCCATGTTAGCATTTTAAGACACACTTCTTCCAAGGGCTCAAATGGTGGTTCTGTTAAGGCCTCTAATACCAAATTAAGGTCCCAGGTGGCTACGGGCCTTCTGAATTCACGTCTAATCCTTTTGGTTGCCTGGAAGAATCTGGAGATATATTTATTACTGGCGAGGTCGATATCATTGACAGCGCTTAAAGCAGATAGCTGTAGTTTTAAAGAACTCAGGACTAGACCTTTCTCAAGGCCTGCCTGAAGAAATTTGAGTATGGACGGGATATCAGTCTCCTCGACTATTAACCCCACACCATGTGGAGAAAATTCTCCATACTCTGTGGTAGGTGTTGCAGGTAGTGGTTTTCCTTGCCTTAAGGAGAGTCCCAATCGAGTATTAACCCCACACCATGTGGAGAAAATTCTCCATACTCTGTGGTAGGAGAATCCCCGACTCCTCAGGTTCTCCCTCTCAACAGCCATGCCTTCAGTCTTAGGCCGCCAGGGTCTTGATAAACTACTTGTCCCTGACTCAGGAGCTCTGGAAACACTGGGAGTATCCATGGCCCGCCTATTGCCAGTTGGATGATCTTTGGGGACCATGTCCTCCGGGGCCAAAACGCGAGCACTGCAATCACTGTTGTCATTTCGCTCTCTATCTTTTTGAGCACACTCGGTATCATTGATATTGGGGGGAAAATGTAAGCTCTCTCGAATTCCCACGGGACTGTTAGAGCGTCCACGGCTAGTTCCTGAGGGTCTCAGTAACGGGAGAAGTAATGCTCAATCTTTTTGTTGCTCCTTGAGGCCATAAAGTCTACTTGTGGTAATCCCCAGATGTTTACGAGTTGTTGAAACATGGAATCGTTTAATTGCCACTCGCCTGGTTGAGTTGTATTCCTGCTTAGGAAATCCGCCTTTAGACCGCTCTTAAAGACCGCATATACGCAATCTATGTTACAACAAGTAACATAGATGGCGTTACAAAATTACTGCGCATGCGCAGTAGCACACATCGGAAAACTCCAGGCGCATTGCATATGCGCCCGGAGTTTTCCGGTGTGTGCTACTGCAAATGCAATGCGCCCGGAGCTCTGCATATGGCCCTTTGTCTCTAATGATAGTAGGACGCTCTTTGTGCCACCTTGCCGGGTGATATATGCCACCACGGCTTTGTTGTCCAACTGGACAGAGACAGCGTGCCCTTGTAACTTTCTTTGTAATTATTTTAACACCATTGCGACCGCCTTTAATTCTCTCACATTGGAGTGCAGCATTTCATATCGTCTGTGCCACCTGCCTTGTACCGAAAAATGTCTACAAGTGTCTCCCCAGCCTGTTGCGCTTGTGTCCGTAGTTACCACTGTATATTGTACTGGTTGAAAAGACTTGCCTTTTTTAGTCTTGTTTCGTTTGTCCACCAATTTAGGGATATTCTGACCTCTCTTGAGAGAAAGATTTTTTGCCACTTGTTTTTGTTTTTGTCCCGTTGCGTCAAACAACACCTTTGAAGGGGTCTCATGTGGACTTTTGCCGACAGAAGTAGTTCTAGTGTTGCGGACTTCAGGCCTAAGCACTTTAGACATACGTCTGCTGTAATTACCCTCTTTGTTTTTAGATTTTTTATTTCAGCACTTGCAACAGAAGACCCTCTTTGTTTGGATTAACCGCAGTTGTGACTGAAGTTTCTTCGCCCTCTCTGTTGTAAGAGATACAGTCATGGTGCGGGTGTTTATGAGGACTCCCAGGTACTTCATCTGGGTGACAATTGACTCTTGGTGATGTTTATGATCCATCCGATTTTTTTTAACATAGATAGAGCTTTCTGAGTATGTTGCTCTGCTATCTCTCTTGATTCTGCTGCTATCAGCATATCATCCAGGTATGGCCAGATTGAGATTTTCTCTAGCCTTAACAGCTCTATGACGGTAATCAGTATTTTTGAATACGTCCTGGGGGACGTATCCATTCCGAAAGGTAGTGAGTGAATTGGTAGTGTGTCCCAAATATCATGAATCTCAGGTATTTCTGATGTCCTGGAAATATTGGCACATGAAGATACACATCTTTTAGATCAATGGACGTCATGTATGTATTTTGATGAAGGTAGGGAAGAATAGATTTTACTGATTCCATCTTGAAGGACTGTATCTTGATAAAGTTGTTCAGATTCCTCAAATCCAAGATGGTCCTGTACCCTCCGGTTGCCTTGTTGACTATGAAGAATCAGGAATCCACTGAATTTTTCTTCTTCTTCCACTTCTATCACCACTTGCTGTTTTAACATGGCAAGTATGGTAAGCTGTCCATCAGTGCTATACGTTCTTGTTTGAGTGCTGGTACCGGTGATTCCAGGAACCACAGTTCTGGATGTTTTATAAATTCTATACTACCTATAGCACCCACTTGTCTGTAATTTTTGAGATCCAAATGTTGCGATACCTGAGAAGTTGTGAACCCACTGTTTCTTCTGGACTAGCAGTTCTGGCATCATTGGGCTATTTGTTTGAGGGTGGACTTGATGTCCCTTGATCTTTGTTCACGAAATTTGGACCTGCTGGTGAAGGGCTGGCCCCTCCTATAGCCTCGACCAGGTCTAGAGTCTAGCATCCTTGTATTCCAGAACAGTGCTTCTTTGTTGTGTATTGGAAGCTTCTTTTCGCTCTCTCTTGCGGTAACCATGACGATTTTTCTCCTTTTACCTTGGAGATTATGTAATCGAGGTTCTTACCGAATAAGGACCCCTCTTGAAATGGTAGTGTGAGAAGTTATTTTTCGAATGAATATCCGCCTGCAAGGGCTTCAGCCACAATGCCCTTCTCACAACTGCTGCCGTCGCTCCTGATTGTACTAACAGTTTTACCGAATCCAATGATGCTTCGCACAGGTATTCAACCGTGAGTTGGATATTCTGAATTTGTTTAAGCAGGTCTGCCCTTTTAATTCCTTCCAACACATCGTTCTCTCAGGAGCTGAACCAAATTCTTAAGACTCTTGCCTTGATTGCAGATGCTGCTGCCGCCTTCAGCGATGCCCCCGCTACTGAATGCTGCTTTTTAAGTCCAATGCCCATTATTTTGTCCGTTGAATCTTTGAACACTGATAGGTCATCAAGCGACAGAGTAGTCTTTTTAGAGATTCTTGCAATTGCTGGATCAACTTTTGGGGCTTCTGATATCTTCTTGCGGAAACGGATATAATTTGGACATTCTATTAGTAGATGATAGTCTCCTATCCGGGTGTTTCCACTCTTCTAGGATTAGGTCCTTCAAGACCTGCGATAGTGGAAAGGTCCTGTGCACGCTTCTCGACTCTTTAAATAAGAGATCCTGAAGTTTTTCTTCCTCCTTCTTTTCTTCTGTATTTAGCAATTTATAAATTAGCTTCAGTAGATTCTCCACCATATCTGTGTTGAAACTGTCATCTTTCATCTATTTAACTGAAGTGTCATCAGAAAAAAGCAAGACATCAGACATAGTCGCATCTTGCTCCAGATCTGAGACATCCGAAGCATCACTCAGGACATGTCTAGGTTTATTTCTTGTGAAATTTTCCATATCTTTTTTGGTCATAAATGTATCCACCAATGCTGCTTTCATCAAGTTGACTAACTCCATCATTTGCGGTGTGGGTTGTTGTAATTAGGAAGTACAGTCTGGGCAAGTGGCACCTGTAGCATCACTAGGCAGTTGCTTATCACATACGGAGCATCTAGACAGGTGCTTTTTCTTGTACTTCGCCTTTAAATCAGTTCTTTCTTTGCTGGTTTCTTACCTGAAACAATACACTAATCTAACTAACTAACTCGGGCCTATAGACAATATAACAATGATAATAATGCTAGGGCTTACCCCGACTTCCTCTGTTGTGGCTGTTTGTCATCTAATGCGGCATGCAGCGACATAATGCAGAATTTGTCAAAGCTGCAACAATATAAATTGCCATAAGACACACAATGGCAGGCATGTTTGATAATATTTACATTCCAGATCAGGTAAGTATGTGAATTTTACAGAGACTAAATCCTTCTTGTTTTTATTTTTCCTTTAGTTTTTTTTGTTGTTTTTTTAAAACTACCTCCATATAAATGAACAGTACTTTAACAGCTGAGATAAATCTTGCAGGATCAGTTAGTCTTGCTTCAGTAACCTCTGAACTGTTACTTTCAGTAGATCCACGGACATTGCAGTGAAAAAAGTGCCAGTTTAAATATGGCGCGCCGCTGGAGTCACATCCGGCCCTCTGCTAGTTCGGGGCTACGGGAAAATAGCAGCCCCCATATCCGGAGACAACCGCCCTCGGTATATAGGGGAGGGCACTAAGAGGCGCATGTCTTTTGAGACACGATGCGAGGCCGGCCGGCACCTCCGTTCCCTGCCTAATCTGTAGCAGCACCGACAGGGAGCCCTCTGGAACTAGCGTCGGGGACCCAGGTAAGCCCTAGCTAACACTTCCTCTCTGGCTCCACGGGAAATAAAGAAGACACTATGGACCGGATGGAGGAGTCTTTATATGGGCGGTGTCTTCTTTATTTCCTGTCTGGTTCCAGAAAGGAAGTGTTAACCCGGTGGTGTGCTGACATATGGAGGAAGGGGAAATATAGTTATAGGTAAAATAATCATAGGGAAGCCTGGTGGTAGTAGTCACTGATTATATTATATATCATTCACAGGTAAAATCATTGGACAACGTCAAGTGATATGAATTTATTACATTTTCAAATTAGCCCCTGTACACCATAAATTAAGACTCTGGCCTGGATTCTCTCTTAAGAATTTTTCTTGTTCCGAGCGTAGTTTTAGGTGCAGAGCTGCTACGCATGCGTAGTAACTCTTCTATGCTATCTACGTAACTTTACGTTACGTAGATTGCGTAAATGCGATCTTGTGAGAATCCGGGCCTCTGTTGGTTCTTTGCAGAACACATATCAGCTCTTCCAGATTCCAAACCAAACTTTTGCTTTACTAAAGCCTAACTTTTTAATTAATAACTACAGCCTGGATCCAGACTTACAGAAAATTGGTGTTTTCCAATTGCAAGGATCAGAAAATGCGTGCCTTTTGCTAACAGTGTAGGCCTCATCATTTCTGTACATAGCTGGATCCAGACTTCCATACTGTGGGCCTGATCCAGAGCTACGATGTTACACTGAGCCCTGTAGCGCTCAGCGTAACATCAGTGCTCTGGACCGACACTCCCCCTGTGCGGGCGTATGGCCCCTTCCTTACGCCGGCTGAAGGCTACCCTAGCTTCGTCCGGCGTAAGGAAGGGGCAAC
>WWET01000258.1:214531-228138 GCA_011038615.1 Limnodynastes dumerilii | reverse complement strand
TACATTACGGAGCGTATTTTCTATGGTGCGCATGCGCAGTACTTACCAAAGGGCGAATTTACGTGTCCACCACGCGTAAATTCGCTCCGAAGCGTTGTTCTGGATCAGGCCCATTATCTTCATAGTATTTGTGTGGATGGACAGGATGCAGCAAGAAATTAATAAGGGATATAAGTGTGCCCTCAAAATGTTGAAATGGTCTTTAATTTGTCTGGGTATATGTAATAGATATGTAATACAAGGTTTACCACAGAGCGTATACCTTTTTACTGCTGCAGTTAGTGTGACAATAGTTTCATATTTCACAGTTTAGAGCTAATAGTGGGAATTCCACCCTTAAGGGGAAATTTCAACAAAAAAATGTTAGAAATCCTGTTTGTTCAGGGTTGGAACATAATAGTGAATTCTAAATATAGACACACACACACCTCAGACTAATAAACTCTTCCCACTTCCACCTTAAGGATTTCTCGTGTGCTGTTCCCAGCTTCTAGATACCACTTGTAATTATATTAAACTTTTTACTCACCTTTACAAGACTTAAGATTTTTATGCATTAATCTAGTAGCCTTCCAAAACCTTGATTTTCATGCCAGCCTACTTCGAGAGTACCTAAAACAAAAAGTGGTATTTAGTAACTTGTATCTAATACTGCTTTCACATCACCACCCCGGTAATAATTTTTAAACCCGGGTTATTGCCGTGTGATATGCTGTGTAAAAAAACAAAAAAACATTTAACGTACCACGTGGCACAGGTTCGCATGTCACGTGGGACATTCAAATATGACCTTATCTCACCAGTACTTTCCAGACAGAACACAAGATTCCAGATTCCCATTTTACCAAGGAGGAGGCTAGCCATTGTGTTGTGGTGGTATGCTACCCCTGGTGAATACCGCACAATCTCCTGCATGTTTGGAGTGGGGATTCACAGAGGCCTTGGTAGAACCACTGTACCATTGCAAGGACAGCGTCTGGATGACACTAATGCTGGCTTCATGTGAAGTGGATGTTTCAAGACAACCCTGCGGATTACCACAAAAGGAAAGGCTGGTATTCGATTATACTACAGGCTGTAGTGGGTGTGTGTCCCTGCTAAGAACCGTCCCTATTTCGATAGGGCCGTTCTCTCCCAGCCAGTTTCGAGGCATAGCAATCGATCCACGGATCACCGAACACAGTGCTCCGAAAGACCCTAAACCTCCCTTCTCTATATCCTGATCCTAAGACCCCCCTCCCTGCAGCCTGACCCTAACCCTCCCCTCCCTGCAGCCCAACCTATGACTCCCCTCCCTGCAGCCCAACTTAAGACTCCCCTCCCTGCAGACTAACCCTAAGACTCCCCTCCCTGCAGACTAACCCTAAGACTCCCCTCCCCTGCAGACTAACCCTCTCTTCTACCTGACCCTAAGACTCACCTCCCTGCAGCCTGACTCTAAGACTCTCTCTTTCCCACAGCCTAACCCTAAGACTCTCTTCCCTGCAGCCTGACCCTAAGACTCCCCTCCCCACAGCCTAACCCTATAGAGACAACCGAAAAGTAACTTTCATCTGTCTCTATTTCTGAAAAGAGCCTTCGCTGCGGGCACTGCATCCAGGCTGTAGTTTACCACAATTATTGGTAAGCATCCTTTCACATTTCAATGTGACTGAGTTTTATGATGTGTATTATTAATCAATGCTAAATACATTTTATTTTCAGCTTCACAAATGTCTTTATTGGCTGGCCTGAACGTTCACAAGTCACCCAACCCCGGCAAATTCTGGTCTTTACCACCATGCAGAAGGCGGATACTTGTTCCCTAGAGAGGAGAATATCTATACGTTAATTTGAAATGCTTTTATTGTCTATAAGGTAGCTAATACCTACATTTTTGAGATTTTTCTTAGTTTTTTTGGTGCAGTCCCTGTCATGGTGTTTTACAGTTCTATATGGATTTTTCACAGTGTAGACTATGTTTATCAGCATTTTATGGTCTGCTTCAATTAGCTAATTCTGAAAAAAAAATCCAGATTTTTATTCGCATCTCCAGAGATGCGCATAAAAATCAGCTACCGTAATAGACAGGAAAATGCACACGCAACCTTTTTCCCGTCTATTGCGGTGCGAATTTGTAATTGAATCAGGCCCTTTGTATTATTGTAGGTATCGTTACATGTTAAAATACCATCCTTATTTTATATTGAAACCTGTTTTATTACTTTGCAGATGTCCAGGAGCCAGATTTACTAAGCTGTGGGAATGGAAAAGTGGAGATGTTGCCCATAGCAACCAGTCACATTCTAGTATTCATTTTAATATTGCATACTAGAAAATGTCAGCTAGATTCTGATTGGTTAGTATGGGCAACTGCTCCACTTTTAATTTCCTGCAGCTTAGCAAACCAAGACTATGAATGGTGTGGAGATCCATGGGTTCCCAGGTTGCTTCCTACCCTTTGTGACAATGGCTGATGAAGGGCTTCACCCAGCACCATCAACTTTGCATTTGGATGATTAAAAGGATGATGGTGGCATTTGTTAAAACGGTCTGACATTGATGCTAAGCTTGTGCCTCATGTGGTTGCTGTTTGTTGTATTTTGCATAATGTTTGGGAAATAGAGAAAGAGCAGTTTCTTCCTGAGTGGAGCATAGTGGACTCTGCTGCTCAGGAGCCATCTGATACAGACACAAGTTAGGGTGTGCATCCAAATACCTGTGCGGAGCACATTTGCACCACCATCGGCATAAACCTTTATTCCTTTTGTCAATAAAGATTAACAAAGTTAAATATGTTTATTTTCTATAAGGTTTTCTTTAAAGTTTGCATATGCTTCACTTTATTACTAGCATAAAGTATTTGAAAGTCTTTGGTAAACAATATAAATGTAAACATTTGTTACATATGGAAAAAATGCAGTATTAACAATCAATAATTGTTAAAGTAAACATTAGCAATAAACATATTACAATTGTTACAATTGCAGTGGATGCAGCCATTGCTTTTGTGGCGATCTCAACTTTGTTCATCCGCTTCCTCTTTTTAGGAACATTTTAACTATAAAAGGAAAAAGAAATAACAGCATATTAGGATCACCGAGGCAAAATAATAATAGTGTTGTAGGACAGTGTGAGCGTAAACATTACAGAGTCTTACTATTTCCACGGATATCCTATTAATGTGGAAGGCTGATCCTCAGTCAGCATCGGATCATCCTCGATGGTTGTTCCTGCAGATGCAGAAGGTTTAGCGCTTGAAGAATCTTGTGTCACTGTGGTCTCATACAAAATACTGTTGTCCTCTGCAACCCCAGAATCGAGAAAAGAATCTTCAAACATCAAAGGAGAGGATGAATTTGACACCAAGCTGCGTTGGCCTTTTCTGAAGCAGTGTTGAATGTGGTTGACAATGCTACTGGGTTGGAGCTTGCAGAATATCCAAATACTTTGTTGCAAAGATCATATAACGACCACTCTATGCATCTAGCACCACTTCTCCTCCTGCTGTCATGGACCTTAGCATATTGTTTTCTCAAGGCCTTAACATATTGTTTTCTTAAGGCCTTTCTCAAGTTTATTAACAACTTGCTGCTGAGTTTTGTGGATACCCCTTTCCAACACAGCAAAAAAGAAGGGATTTTCCTGTGTCCAATATGGGTAAGGTGGAAATGTGAAATGTCAAGTGGTTTTTCAACCCGGGTCTCTCACAAAGAAACTTAATGGGATGGCTGCCACCGCCATAGCAGACACCATGGCTCACAGAAAGTTAGGTCCCCTTTTAATTACTTCATTTTTGTCACCCGATAAAAACTCGACATTGGATGATTGACAGTTGGTTGCAGGGGCAGACTTGGGAAAAAACTAGTACAGGGCGGCTATCTAAAGCAATATGAGTGTGATAAATAATATCGCTAATACCACTTTAACATTGCCACCCCAGCAATATTCAGTTCCTAAAGAAATGGTCCCGCACTGTAAAGCACCTCTGGAGGAAGTCCCATTCCCTTGCAGACTTTCTCCACTTCAAGTTTATACTCTCCTCTTTTAGCCCTGCCCTTGCCCTTGCCAAGCAATCCTTCTTTAAGTCCCTCATCCTCTCCCAATTGTCTAACACCCTCTGACTTTTTGCCAAATTTTACCTTCAATTCTCTTCTCTCACCCCCCTCCTCCACTCCCTCTCTCCATTTCTGCCTCTGACTTTGCCACCTTTTTCAATTTAAAGATTGACTCCATCAGGAGCTCCATCTCCTCTATCATCATCTCTCCTTCCCCACCATTTCCTTCCTTTCATTTCCTCCCTAGTCACCCACCGTCTCTCCCTCTCTCTACTTTCTCTTATCTTGCCCACCTCTTCAACTTATTCCTCTCCTCTGGTTCATCCCTCTCCTCATCAGCTCCTTTGGCTTTAACTACCACCTCTATGCCGACGACACTAAAATTAATCTCCCCTGACCTCTCCCCCGAACTTCTGTCAAAAGTGTCAGACTGTCTCTCGAACAACTCCTTATGGATTTCGGAGCTTTTTCTCAAGCATAACATGGATAAAATTGAAATTGTAGTCTTCTCTCCTTCACGTATTCCCTATACCTACTATCTCCATTACTATCTGCGACTCCATCATCTCCTCCTCCACTCAATCCTGCTGCTTGGGCGTCATCCTGGACTCCTCTCTCTCCCTCACCCCCACATCCATGTCCTCTCACTGTCCTGCCGCTTTCATCTCCACAACATTGCTTGCATCAGACCCTTCTTAACTGCAGATGCCACTAAAACGCTCCTTCACTCTCTCGTTATCTTCCGTCTGGACTACTACAACATTCTCCCCTCTGGCCTCCCTCTGGTCCATCTTGCGCCTCTACAATCTATACTTAATGTTGCAGCCAGACTCATCTTCCTCTCCCATCGCACTGCCTCCACCTCCCCTCTCTGTCAATCTCTACACTGGCTTCCTGTCCCTTTCAGAATTCTCTTCAAGCTCCTCACCACAACTTACAAGACCCTCTCCTCCTCCATCGCTCCCTACCTCTCCTCCATTATCTCCATCCACACTCCCTCCTGTCACCTCCGCTCTGCTGGTGACTGCCGCCTCAATTCCAACCTGACAACTACCTCTCACTCCCACATCCAAGACTTCTCCTGGGCTGCCCCTCTGCACTGGAACAACCAAGTATCTTGTAAATCAATGGTAAAGACATTTTATTTTCAGTTTCACAGATGTCTTTATTGGCTGGCCTGGACATTCCCATGACATCCGAATGTTGGTTAATTCAAATCTGTACCACATTGCAGAGGAGAATCAAGATGGATAGTTGTTTCCTAGAGAGGTAAGTATTTTTTAAGAACTTAGGGTACTTAAGAGTGTCGTAGGGCTTCCCTAACTTCCCGTTTGTATTTTCCTTCTTAAGAAGGAGAATATGAATGGTGTTTTCCCTACCCCAGCTCCTTTCCATACCGCCAGCCACCCACTCTTCTTACAACCTCCAAGAGGCTGCCGGCTGCTCTTTCTTATTCAGAAACAATGTGAGGTCTTTAAAGACCACACGTAGTCAATCTTCGTACCTAAATGGTACATAGATTGCGTAAATGACCTTCTAAGCATATGTAGTAGGTCATTTCTTTAAAGACCGTACTTAAGAAGCAGGTGGTACAGTGTGAATACGGACCATAGTCTTTCACACTGACGCCTACCCAGGTCGAACCCGGGAATAACCCTTCTTTTCACTCATGTCCAATTCCCGGGTCAAGGCAGCGGGACCCTTTCTCACTGAGCCTCAACCCGGGTCGTTACACCTTCCCGGGTTTTTGGTGCAATGTGAAAGGGGTATAAGTGGTCAGGTCTATTTTTTTTAATTTCATATACAACATTAGTTGGGTATCCTCATTCATGAGATTAACCAATCCCCTGAGAAAAATAATCTGTTACCCTAAAAGTGTATCCAGAATCAGCAATCCAGATTCATGCAGATTGTTGTTGTGTTTCTATGTGATCACAATGATGCTGATCTTTTTCAAATTGTTTGAAAATACTGTATAAGGGGTTGAACAATAAATTTAAGATGTTTAATTCATTTTTTTAATCTTAAAACTTACAATGGCATCTTTAAAAATTATTACATGCAAAAGCAATTTTACTTAATTCAAAAGCCTTAAGGTTACAGCACCCCCTTGTGGCTATCATAATTATATCAATGTATGTTGTAATGCACATGCCTTAGAATGTTGTCGAAGGGGAAAGGCAAGAGTAAGCTAAAGCTCCGTTATGGGCTAATGATAGCATCCAGCGAGTCTGGCAATACCACCGGTAAGTATTTACTAATACTTATTTACTAATACTTACCCCTCCAATGAGGTTCTGCAATGGTCTGCGGGACTTTCACTGAAGAAGTTCAGCTTCAATTGTAGATGAAGTCCCAGCGCGTGTGCAGTGGCTAACTTTTGGGACTTGAAAGTTTTCAAGTTCCAAAAGTTAAATACACTGCGCAAGAGTCGGGACTTCCATCTCCGGAACTTCATAGAAAGTCACTGGACAGGTAAATTTAACTTTCTTTACTTATTTTTCTTTTAATTTTAATGTTATAATGATTAAAAAACATAAATTGTTTACATTTATTAAAATAAAAAACACACACACACACACACACACAATCTATCTACACAATATGGTCTCCATGGCGATCAGTGTATTGTAAATGCAATGCTTTAGTTTTCAGGAGATAAAGACCAATTTCATTGTCATGGAAAATGAAGACATCGCTGTTTTATAAATGGAGCCCTATATCATTATTACTCATGTCTTTTTGTATCAGTCTCTATTTAACAACAATATAGTATAATACATGTTACTTGAAAGAAAGTGAACATTAAAGCTGTTCATTTAGATATTAACAAATGTACCTCCATGGTCTTAACCAAACCCTGGCAGTTGCTCTTGATCAAGTTATTTCAGATACACCTCATGTACCACAGTGACTTCACCATTAGCAATAGCACACCAGGGAAACACAAAACCTTAAAAAACTCTTCCGCAAAGCAGAACAGCATTGATGCAAATCTCACCCAATGACTTTTTATTTTAACTCTTAACACTAATTTTTACCACACTTATCGAAATGCTCTGGACAATACCAAACAATCCTACTTTTAAACTTTCATTTCTGCTGTCTGGGACTTTGATCTTTCTTGACATGGTTCCCTGCACTGACAGCGCGCATAAGAGAGAGCACAGCCAATCACAGGAGACCAACAGAGAAGACATGACACGTTCATCAAGTGTCTGGGGACATATGTAAAATCCTGCACAACTTACAGTGGTTCTCGTGTGTACCGATCAGGGGGGCTGCATGTGTGGAGAGGCGTCTCCAGCATGGTTATCCAGGCCTAGAGAGAGATGAGGTCCCGGCACTGATATTTACTTCATCTCTGACACATGATTCACTGCACCAGTCTCCAACCACTGATATGTGCTTCTGGAGAGCTGTACCAGGCTGCACAACAGCTGATGCACAGTGAGACTTCTTAAAAACTAGCTCTTCCCTGTGCAACAGTCATCTGTGCATCTTTTTGAGTCCTGCATGTTTGTGTCGCTCCACCACCTGTGTGATGTGCCTCTAAATTTCTGTTGGCAGCCCTGGCCACCATGGTAAATCCAGAGGCTACGGATGGTGCCCCTTTGGACCTGGGTACTCATAGCAAAGTGGGTGTAAATATGGTAGACTTGTTAAGAAGTAGGTTGAGAAATTTGGTAAGCTTTTCTAAAAAGGTGAGTTTTAAGGTAGGTCTTAAAAATTTAGAGAGTAGAGGATACACAGGACGCAGCCTAGGAAAAGTCCTGTAACTAGCAAAAATGTAATAAGCATTATTAAGCAGGGTTGCTGACCTCTATTAGTTTCCCTCCGGGAGATCCCAGAGGGAAGCCATAGATGCAAGCAGGGGGTGGGGCTTAATTACACAATTTATGCATAGATTTACAAGTGATGGGGCAGGGTTTTTGCGTTATCAAGTCCCTCCCTGTCCCTAGCAACACTAGGATACTTTCATGAAAACCATGGGCCTCAAGTATAGGCGTATCTATAATGGGTGCAGGGTGTTCAGTGCACATGGGCCCCTCAGAACAGGGGCATTTATCCTGCACCCAAATCTGCATATCAGGGTTGGCAGGGAAGGGGGGTCATTCGGCATCTATTTCTTCCCTTCAAGATCTCCTGGAGGAAAGAAATAGACCCGGAATGAGCTTGAAAAAGGAGTGTGGCTTAAACTGGGCCACGCCCCTTTTGAGGACAACAAATTGGGACAGTCTTGTTTCAGGGTAAGGGGGGGGGCATGTACGAATCCTGCACAAGGGACCCCTCACTCTTGGGGCCTCATTTACAAAGAACGATTTGTCCTAAATCGCCATAAATCGCGTGATTTGACCCTCTAAACTCACATCGCGGTATTCACAAAAGGGCAAATCACGTGATTTATTGCTTTTAAAAAATCGTCTTGGCAAATATCGCTGGACAGAAATCGTCCAGATGTTTGCCATTCAAAAGATATAAAAAAAAATTGTGGTATTCACCAAAGGCAATTTGAAGAAATCGCCTTTAGTGCGACCTCAAATCACAAAAAAAAAATCGCAGCCTGAGAGGTGCGATTTTCATGTAATCGAATGTCCCTGACCCTCAAAAACACGTCAATATACTTGACACGTGTTTTTGTGTGTGAAAAAAGCAAGTGCTGCATGGTTGAAAGCCTTAGCCATGCTGTGCTGATAGAACTACAAGGCTAAGCATTGCTTAGCCTTATAGTAATATCAGCGCCAGCATGGCAAGGCTTCTAACCATGCCGCGCTGTGTGCAGTGTGTGTTAAAAAAACAGTGTGCACCAAACATACATTAACACATTACAGTAAGTGTGCATGTAAAAAAATACATTTTCCCTAACTAATTATGTTCCCTAATGTGTGCACTTACCTCCGGTGGTCACTGTGTCCTATCCTAAGTGTTTGAATGCAGTGTGTGGTGTTGTAAAAGAATAAAAGTTTTGGGCACTCACCGTTTGCTGGCCTCTCTCTGGGGAAGCGGTGCAAAATGTGCTGAAAGTTCTTCACTTGATTGGAGTCTTGGTTCCGGTTGATTGGAGTCACTCGTCCGGTTCTCTGGCTCTTCTGGACTTGCCAAAGCGAGGACACGCTCCTCTTCTTCCGCAGTGCTGCTCCAATGAAACGCTAGAGCACCAGTGTAACTGACATCATCTATTATATAAAACACTGCCCCCTAGCGACCAAATGGTCATTAAGAGCAGCACTGTGGAAGAAGAGGAGCATGTCCCTGCCGTGGCAAGTCCAGAAAAGCCAGAGAACCGGACAAGTGACTCCAATCAAACGGAACCCAGACTCCAATCAAGTGAAGAAGTTTCAGAACATCCTGCACCGCTTCCCCAGAGAGATGCCAGCAAACGGTGAGTGCCCAAAACTTTTATTCTTTTACAACACCACACACTGCATTCAAACACTTAGGATAGGACACAGTGACCACCGGAGGTAAGTGCACACATTAGGGAACATAATTAGTTAGGGAAAATTTATTTTTTACATGCACACTTACTGTAATGTGTTAATGTATGTTTGGTGCACACTGGTTTTTTTTTACATACACTGCACACAGTGCGGCATGGTTAGAAGCCTTACCATGCTGACGCTGATATTACTATAAGGCTAAGCAATGCTTAGCCTTGTAGTTCTATCACCTCAGCATGGCTAAGGCTTTCTACCATGCAGCACTTGCTTTTTTTTTTTAACTCCCGCGACTTGCTGCGATTTTTTCAAGGTCTAATCGCAGTGCTTTGCTATAGAAAACCACTGCGATTTAGCCCTTTCAAAATCGCAGCAACTCGTGTGATTTGATTTAAATCGCGGTAAAATCGCATCTTTGTGAATACCGTGATTTAAACCAAAAAATGGGATCCCACCTCTGTGGGATATTTGCAGGCTTTCCCAGGAAACCAGGAGAACTGCCCGAATTTCAAGAAAGCTGCACATCCTGTTTTTGTTTTTGAAAGACTGAGTTTGAGACGGTGGGAGGACACCCAAGATCAGATAGATGGCAGAGAGACATTCACTTACAAGGCTCAACATAGTTGGTGAGAGATCAGGAGTAGACACGTACATTTTCATCTGAATAGAGATGATACTGAAATCCAAATGACTTTGGGCCTGATCCAGATTTTAAAGGACAATAAAGGCTAACGTTCGGAATATCTGATCCACAATACCTTACGCAGGGGAACAGGGCACCACCCCTGCACTCTTACATGTGGCTGGAGGAGCTGTGCTCTAGACCCTACATTTAATATTATGCATGCAGAGAGTTGCTAAACCCAGTTCTTACTGTGTGTTTTAAATGCCTAAACACAGCTACCATGCATATTGGTGGGTGGCCTAACCCCCCCTTGCAGAGGCTGATTTCCACAAGTAATACAGCATCAGACAGCTGGGTTCTGTGTGGCATATGTAAGTCAACTCATTTTCTTAATTCTGTATCAGGCCTTTTATTAGCTGTCCAATCAAAGTGCTATAAATAGAGACAAGCAGCGGACTTAAGACTGAGTCTTGTGGTATTCCAACAGTTAAAGCAGGGTTGCTGACTCCCGAAATTCATGCAGTTCTCCTGTTATCCCAGGAGAGCCAATCTCCCACAAGGGACTTGAGGCTGTGGTTTGCATGAAAGTCTCGCCCCCTGCCTAGCAACACAAATTTTCTTAGTGGTACTAGAGGCAGAACAGGACTTAATGATGCATATTGCCCCACACCCATCCCTAGTAATACTAAGACAAGGTGCACTGCAATAAATCGCATCATTAAGCCCTGCCCCCTTGCAGGCTTCCGGGCTTCCCTCTGGAATTTCCCAGAGGGAAGCTTTAAAAAGTCGCCAACCATGAGTTAAAGGTAAAGCAGGGAAGGTGAATCAAAGCAAACACCAAAAGAGCTATTAAATAAGTAGGATGTAAACCAGGAAAGGGCAGTGTCCCTAATACCTAGGGATTGTAACATTTAAGTAGTCAGCAGTGGTAAAAGCAGCAGAATGATCCAGGAGAATTAGAAGTGAGAAGAGACCTTTAAATTTAGTAGTTATTAAAGCATGCACTACCTTATTAAGTGTGGTTTAGTGTGTGAACAAAAGACTGACTAAAGAGGATCTAGAAGATTGTGTATGGTGACATGAACTGACTCACCAAGGCGTGGAGTCTTAACTACTGGCCTGGTATCACCAGAGCCCCTGAAGGTGGGGATGGACATGGCTGCTGGATAGTAGCAGGTCGTGGCCCTCAGTGGACAGTCTCACAGCGAGAGTTACCACGATCTGAAGACTATATTAAGAGCCTCCACCAGGTAGGTGATAAGAAAATTAGTGATAACCCCTAGGACTAAAGAAATACCCCAGAAGGCAGATGGATACACACGGATTGCAAAAACTGAAAGGTAAGTACCCCAGTGAAAGAGTATTGAGAAGATGAAAAGTACAGTATAACCCCTGGGAACACAAGCAAGACTATTTAAAAGGGTAGTCAGTAAATCACCGAGGGTAGCCATTGGCTGGTTTCCAGGGACCTGAATCACACTTAAGAATTCTTTTAGGTGCGTATATTTAATAACAGATGCACTGCGCATGCGAAGTAACTTTTATACACTATTTGGACTTAAGTTCGCAAATTCCGCACTACGAACTTAAAATCTCTAGGTTCATAGTAACATACGCAAAATGGGCGGTCCATGCATAATGAACTCGGCAGATACGCAGATTTGGGTGGAGAGAGGCATTTAAATGAGCAAATGAAGGTGCGGTTATGCAGTTAAGTTCCTAAGTAGACGCCCTACACATTCAAATGCGAACCTACAGATAAGGGACCCCTATGGCAATCGTAAGTCACATAAGAACCTGAAAACCGGGGGCGTGCCGAGGGAGTTTCATTGCTATTAGTTGCGTATATGTAGGAACCTACCGCGTTCTTAAGTGTGAATCAGGTCCCAGATCACTAAGCAATCCTAAGAATATGGGCGACTGGGACAAACAGCTGTGTCTGTGGTTTTTATTGCCATATTTCTTTATGGAAATATTGATGGCAGCTGGCCTTAGAGTCAGGGAATAGTGGCACAGGCCATGCTGGTTCCAGTGATTCCTCAATGACAAAATAAATGTAATATTTATTTTTATCACTTCTACTGTGCAACCTCACAGACGTGTTTTTTGTGAATCAGAACATCAGTCAGTACAAAATGACGCAGTAGTTGGTCTTTGTATTTACAATAGAAACATAAAAGCATTGGCTGAACTGCAACAGAACCTGCTAATGCTTCCAAAGACCTCTGTTCCTTTTAAGCCTTTTCTGAGGGGATATATTTGACGCTGCGATTATTAGTTATCAATACTGATATAGCTTACACATGAATCGCAGTTGTATCAGTGCCTAATCTGTGGGTATAAGGAATATTTCTAATCGGTAAGGGGTACTATGGTGAATGACCCTATTTCTACATGTTACCCTTCCCCAGGACCATAGCGAGCATGTGTTCAGGGCGCTGGCAGACCAAAGAGGCACTGCAGAAAACAGAGGCAAGTTCAAGTATCTGTTTGTGGCTCCTGAGGACTGCCGGAATGGGAGTCCACAGGGGACCTGTGCGTGCTAATGTGTGAGTGAGGCTGTGGGACATGAAGGGTTAAGGTAAGGCTACTAGAAGAAGATGGCTAGCTTTAGGACATGGTGGGTTAACGTTAAGCTACTAAAAGGGGAAGATTAGGGTTATGCTGTGAAATCTGGGGCTGCACTATTCCACTTACAGAAAATAACTGTAGTATATGTTACCATGCCCATGCAATTCTGTAGGTAAATGATATTCTCAAAAACAAACTAATAAAATAATAATTAATCAAGAAATATATTTAAAAAATCCTTAGCACTCAATACACAATATATTGTGATATATAGCACTTCCCTTTATCTATCAAACATTGTCCTATAGAGTGTAAGCTTGTGAGCTTAACCATCGAGTCTTTTGGTATTACCCAGTTCTGTTTTATTATGATTGTTAACATTGTAAAGTGCTACATAATATGATGTATTTATTTATTAAAAATCTGTTAATAAATAAAAAATAAAATAGTAATGTAAAGCTTTCCTATTGTAAATGGTGACAATATATTAACTATGATAATCATAAAGCGGCTATCCCATAAACGGCAGCTATAACATAAATAACTGTGGCAGAAGAATAATGGTGTTTACCACTTTCTTTTGTTTTTTTAATACAGGCTGCTATTAATGATTTATGATTCTGTACTACTAGGGCACCCACAGTCACATGATTTAGTGAGCAGAGGCTTTGGAAAGTGCTGGTGAAACCTCTTTTCCCTGTTACATATTGTATCTCTCCTGATGTGACAATATGTTTTTGAAGTATGCGAATTGTGAACCAATTAGAAAAAAACTCACATTTAGTTAGATAAAAATAGTTAAGTAAAATGATTTGAAGAGCTTAAATGTTTTAGTATTTATTACTTATTTATTTTTAGTATTTATAGAAGCAATAAAGTTTGTCTGTTGAAATTGCAGATTTAAATATCAGGGCTGTAATTTACACACACACACAC
>WWET01000258.1:187867-200609 GCA_011038615.1 Limnodynastes dumerilii | reverse complement strand
ATATATTATATACACATACACATATCCCTACATATCGCACCACATTTATTTTGCCTACCTTAATGTCCCTGTTTGTTGTATAGGCATCCACTACTGTATATATTATATACACATACACATATCCCTACATATCGCACCACATTTATTTTGCCTACCTTAATGTCCCTGTTTGTTGTATAGGCACTGTTTCCACTACTGCCCAGTAATGTGGATCACAGTCATCCTCTACATCAACTAAAACCATGATAATATTATATTGTCTGAGAGGTTTCATACAATATCCATGTCATCCAGTGATTAGTCTATGTAGAATGGTGGAATCTGCTCTTAGAACTAGTCCATGCTTTTCCTTTGTCTTCTCTCCCTCCCCCACTTTTTATCATCTACCCCCAATCTCAGATTTTTTCCTTCAAATCATGTCTGTTTTCTTTAACAGTGGAGCTTGTGATTAATACTAGTAGTACTGAAGGTGGTTCATATAGCAAACATTCTGTAATAAGTTTCTTATAACTGTGAAAACAATTAGTAAAAAAAAATCTGTTGGTGTAGGCTGCATGATAAGTGGTGAATGCATAGTCTTGCAAGTATTTTATTTTTCATTTTTAACAAAGCATTAAATATTCAGTACTGTGGTTGTACTTACACGACTTGCATCAAGAGGAATCCCAAAGAACGAAGAGCTGTGAATACAGATGATATTGAATTCTTTTATCTCACGCCCAAGGGAATCATGGGAATGCTGGTCTCTTACAACAGTCTTGTTTCTAGGAAACTCTAAATAGAAATGGGCAAGTGGAACTTTCTGCACTTGTATACAAAATCTTAATAAGGACTCATCTATAACAAACTATAACCCCGAATGTTCCCTTATTCACATTAGTAATATCAGAAAAAAAGAGCAGTCATATTGTCTGCTCTCAGAATAAATCTAAAAGACAAGTTAAATGACAATTATTCCATAGGTCACAATAAATCAGTTGGAAGTTTTTCGTTTTTAATCAACTTAATCTGTATTTGTTGAGCAATATAAATATACAGATAAAGCATCACATATTTTAAAATCACCATCAAGGCCATCAAGACCAGGGCTGCCCTTATCCTCTGAGGAGCCTTGTGCAAGTGCATACTTGCAACCAACCTCAGCTGATCCACTGCAGCTTAAGATACAGAGCTGCGGCCTGCAACAGTACAGTAAATGACGGTATGTATAGCGGTTCCGGCTGACCCCCTCTGCCATTACTCCCTATCAGTATCATGCTGTGTATGCTGTATTGTAGTGGGCCATGACTCTGTATCATAAGCAATTGTAAAAGACTCCAGGGAGCCCCAGAGCATGGGGCCCAGGGCACTTTATTTCAGGTAAACAATGCTAAGGCCAGTATCCAACAATGCTAAGGGCAGTATCCAACAATGCTAGGGACGGTATTGATGAAGACATGGCCATTACAAGTGTAGAATCATAGAAGTAGTCTTGAATCTACATAATGCATAATTCTTTCAGTCTAGAATCTGATAAGCATTGAGTAGCTATTCCAGGTTTGGTTTCCATAGTGAAATTAACGCAGTAATATACTTAGAGGCATAGAACCGGATCCACTCGCTACTTATGCTTGTTTAAAAAAACAAAAAACTTCCAGCATGGTTTGTATGAGTTAGCATGTGCAAGCATGACATCTGGAGGCTCAGGATTCAGGCTTCTGTGCTGGATGTGTTTCTAATATTGGGGGTGGGAAGGAGGAGTATGTGTACAGGTAGGGTAAGAGGTATATTTAATCACACAGCAAGGGCTTATTTAAGTCCTTACAAACAATCCACATTAACGCACCAACCCCTTCGAAACTCTGCTGCAGCCAGAGCTCTAACGACAGCGGCAGCAAAGTTCTGGATCCAGCCTATAGAGAGCAAAGCAACATATGAAAAAGTATAGCTAATGATCTGTATTAATAATAGTAGCACCTGTTTCACCTGAAATATCTTTATCTCCTGAAAATGAAGGCATCACATTTACTAATGCAATGATGATCATTAGCAATCCTACCCTTATCGCCAGCCCGCTCTAATGAATGCGGGCGGGCTGATCGCTGAATTTACAAAGTGTCGGCGCAGATTTTAACAATCCGCGCCGATACGTTAAATAACGCCATCTCAAGATGGCGTTAGGGTAGGTATTACAGCGGACCCCCATATATCCCCCTTTTCCTCCCTCTAATAGCTGTTATTAGGTGGAGGAAAAGGGGGGTATATATCGGGAGACCACTGTAATGCAAAACACTAAAGAAAATGTACAAAAAATAAAAAAATGTAAAAAACATTACAGATAATTAATAAATTATTATTCAAAATACTTTAATACAATAATAACTTTAAAAAACGATACAAAATAAACAGATTTCTTAGCTGTCCCGGCGCCGCTTCTGCTTCGGATTCCCATGCATGCACAGTGTTACTTGCCTTTTTGGAAAAAAGTTTCTAAGTCCCAAAAGACAGCTACTGCGCATGCGTTGGAACTAATTCTTCACTCAATCCCAGCGAAAGTCCCGCAGATCATCGTGGGATCTCGCCGGACAGGTGAGATATATAAAATTTCCTGAAAACAGTTGCAAGACTCGCTGCAAGGTGCAGCGAGTCTTGCACTGAAAAATAACGCTCACAATGAGCGTTATAATAAATGGACCCCGATATATGATGTCCATTCATCAGCTCCAAAGAGTTCACAACTCTAAGCCATTGTCCCACTAATAGGAAGCAATAGACTAGCCAGGCAAGACAGCCATCAGTGGGGACAGCCGGGACTATTATACTTCCACTATTATTGGAAGAAGGACCCTGCGCACTGGCAAGCTGTTAAAGCAGGTCTGCGGCGCCCCGCCCCTATGTGACATCACCAAATACATCACATTGGGGGGTGGCCAAGGCTGTGTCCAGGGCCCTGCATTGGGGCCCCAAGGCTTTGTCCAGGGCCCTGCATTTTCTGCCGGCGGCCCTGTAGCCAGTTATATCCTATGCAGACTTTAGCCCACACAAAGCAATAATTAATATATGCCTGAAGGTCTGAGGCTGCAGTGCCCCAAGCTGAAGCAAGCAGGCACATTCTTGGATCTGGAGGAGAGAGGCTTGTAGTAGTCACATAGGAAAAAGGGAAAAAGGTCCTGCACTGGATGATATTAGTAGATATAATAATATTTTACAAATAGTAAGCAGCTGAACTGAAATGAAGAACTATTAAACAACTGCAAATTTTCCATGTGAATAAATATTTGACATTTTTTGGAATTATTAATTCTGTTTGGAATGATGTATGTAGAGCATGTGGTCCCTGGAGTGGTAACAACAGTCCCCGATAACAAGATGAACATGTAATAAATTTAGTAGCAGACCTGGAGCTCTTAAATATTAGGGGTCCAGATCATGAATCTATCTTTTTTCTTTTGGAACTATATTTGAACTCAGCTTCTGATTGGATGCAATACACAAAAAAGTATTTTACTGCACAGTATTTTGTGTAGTAATTTTCACCGCCATATCTGTTATATTGATGGTGGTCCATGACACCAACTTATTTTAAGCACAATCTTCATTCGTTCAATGTGTCTTCAGAATAATCTGAATGTGATGTGCACATTGCCAGTTTACAGTGTTACTTCATAAATGTGGCAGTAAAAAGCCATAAAGTGATTCTATGTTACTAGAACTACTAAAGTGGTTTGAGTACTAAAGCACAACTGCAGACATTTAATTAGTCACAATGTTATTCATCAAATTTAATAAATTATGCATTGTTATTATTAGAAAAAACAGCAACCATTGATAGTGAAAGATTAGCATTTTAAGCATAATAATCCTGCTAAATTTAAAGGATTACTGTACAAATTTCTCATTCTGCAGATCACAATGCCAGAAATTAGCAGTCTTCACTTGAACACTCCACTAAGAGACAGCGTGCCACTGTCCAAGCTGTCTCAGACCAAAGTGTATTTAAAGCTGGACAATGCACAGCCTACAGGCTCCTTCAAAATCCGTGGTATCGGCCATCTTTGCAAAACAGTAAGTGATATAAACAATGCAGAGATGGAGTCTTAGTCAATAAATACAATCTGCCTAATTATATTGTTTTATATATATATATATATATATATATATACACACACAGAAATATGAAATGTACTTTTTTTCATCAATATTTAATACATATGACTTCTATTGGTGATGTTTATGGTTAATGAATATAATTAAACATGTGTATGTTTCTCTTGCAGTGGGCAGAACGAGGCTGTAAACATTTTGTGTGCTCCTCAGGTGAGTTTTACCTATTGTTCACTTATCTGCCAACTTCGCCTTCCTTCATATGCGTCATATACAAAATAAGATCCTGACCAATCAGCACACATAGATGAAAAACATGTGACCTAAAAAGGGGACTCTCAGTGTCTGGCACAAGCTCTGAAGTCATTAACAATGATTGTCACAGAAAGTCTTATTTGCGTCTAGAATGTTTTACTATTTTGATAAAATAGAGGTGTCTTAGATCCTATTGCTTCTTAGATCCTATGGCATTGAAAATGATGTCCAGTAAGAGATGCTGACATTTATAGAAAGCTACATGGCTAATTTTATGACTTTTTGCTTTATAGGAGGTAATGCGGGCCTGGCAGCTGCTTATAGTGCACGCATGCTCTCTATTCCTGCCACTATTCTTGTGCCAATTACTACCCCTGCCTTCACTATTCAGAGGGTCAAAGATGAAGGAGCCACAGTCACTGTGGTGGGAGAGGTGAGTCCATTGTTCAATATAGTCTGAAATAATCAAATAAATATAACATTTTTAAAATTGATAAAATACGTTTCAGAAACATGCAGTTTAGACTTAGCAGTGCACAAAACACTGAGAGCCTAATCACACCCTATGCATCTTTATAGAATGCCTCGTTCCATCTCTCTGAGTGCTCGAGCGAATGAGCATGATTATTTTTGTCATCAGTAGTGGTTGCAGCAGGTGTGAGGCAAGTGCAAATTACAAATTGCTTACACATACCTAACATCTACACTACCCTTACAGCAACACTGGCTACACACTGCCAGATTTCTAAATACCTTACTGCTGTAAATAGAGTACAATTACATGCGTCTTGTTTTACTTATTGGACTAGTGCATTATAAATGATTGCACAACATGCCACATTACCCGCCATGCAATGAACTCAAAGTGTACAATGAATATGCAATTTGTAAATTTGGTTCTATTTGCAGATATTAGATGAAACTATTGAACATGCTAAAGAGCTGGTAAAAAATAACCCAGGATGGGTGTACATTCCCCCATTTGATGACCCCCTGATCTGGTAAGAGTTTGCCTCTGTGTATTGTATAGTGATGTACAATTGGGAAATGTGATCTATAGTGAAATATATGAGACTTACCATAGCTGCATGTGACAGCCACTATGTCTGTCACATGCAGTATCATTGTGGTAAATAATACAAGCCTCCTACAAGATCTACCCATATCCTGAAATACAGGTGAAACTGGTAAAATTAGAATAACGTTCAAAAGTTCATTTATTTCAGTAATTCAACTTAAAAAGGTGAAACTAATATTTTATTTAGACTCGTTACATGCAAAGTAAGATATTTCAAGCCTTTATTTGTATTCATTTTGATGATAATGGCTTACAGCTTATGAAAACCCCAAAATCAAAATCTCACAAAATTAGAATAATGTGACAAGGTTCAATATTGTAGGCTCAAAGTGTCACACTCTAATCAGCAAATTATTCCAAAACACCTGCAAAGGGATCCTGAGCCTTTAAATGATCTCTCAGTCTGGATCAGTAGAATTCACAATCATGGGGAAGACTGCTGACCTGACAGTTGTGCAGAAAACCGTCATTGACACCCTCCACAAGGAGGAAAAGCCTCAAAGGGAAATTGCAAAAGAAGTTGGATGTTCTCAAAGTGCTGTACAAAAGTACATTAATAGAAAGTTAAGTGGAAGGGCAAAGTGTGGAAGAAAAAGATGCACAAGCAGGAGGGATGACCATAGCCTGGAGAGGATTGTCAGGAAAAGGCCATTCAAAAGTGTGGGTGGGGAAGGGGGGCTGAAGCTGGAGTTAGTGCATCAAGAGCCACCACACCCAGACGGATCCTGGATCTTACCTGGGCTAAAGAAAGGAAACCAAGGTCCCAGAGTCTGGTGGAAGAATGGAGAGGAACACAATCCAAGATGCTGAAAGTCCAGTGTGAAGTTTCCATAACACCTCAGCAGTGCCACAGGCTGATAGCATCCATGCCACGCTGCATTGAGGCAGTAATTTGTGTAAAAGGGGCCCAAACCAAGTACTGAGTACAGATGCATGATTATACTTTTCAGAGGGCTGACATTTCTGTATTTAAAAACCTTTTTTTTTCTAATTTTGAGAAATTTCGCTTTTGGGGTTCTCATAAGCTATAAGTCATAATCATCAAAATTAAAACCAATAAAGGATTGAAATATCACTTTGCATGTAATGAGTCTATATAATATATTAGTTTCACCTTTTAAGCTGAATTACTGAAATAAATTAACTTTTGAACGATATTCAAATTTTTGGAGTTTCACCTGTATTATGTGCTGCTGTAAACTTCACGATGATCTGATTGGCTCCAGTTTGTTCTAGTTATATATATATATATGCTGTAATACAGGGAACATAAACAAATTAGATTAACATAAAAACTAAATGGAATGTGACCCTTATAAAGCAAACCGCACAAGTACAGTTCTAAGCAGCTTTTGTTGCTGCAGGTTACAGATCATTGTTCTTTCATTAGGTAGTTGTTTTTGTTTTTTATTATATGAGAAAACGTGTATCATTATTAAATACTTTTTACATAATATCATTTATTGTGCATAAGTGGGAATCAAGCAATTAAAAATTTGAATCAGTAGTCAAATTGTTTATATTTATATTGTGTTTTCTCATTTTACAGGGAAGGCCACACCTCACTAGTCAAAGAAATGAAGGAAAGTCTTTCTTCAAAGCCTGGGGCAATTGCCCTGTCTGTAGGTGGAGGCGGTATGCTGTGTGGAGTGGTCCAAGGCCTTCGGGAAGTGGGATGGAGTGATGTGCCAGTCATCGCCATGGAAACCATAGGAGCTCACAGCCTTCATGCTGCTCTAGAGGCCGGAAAACTAGTGACTCTTCCAGAAATAACCAGGTAACAGATTAACTGACTAAAGTGAACATGACTGCAGTTTCTGCTGAACAAATGTGATGCGTCTCCTAATTCCTCATTCTTCTTGCTCCCATTCGTATGTTTGAACTTGAACCTAGTAACCTGGAGACTTGCCAATAATTAAATGCAAGGAGCAGTGAAATTGACAAAAGGTTTATGTGGCATGTGATGTTGACTCTAATCTGTTAGTCAGTATACAAGTTAATAATTGCTGCAGTTTATAAATAGCATGGCATGATCAGATGCTGTAAAATAACCTTAACATTTTCTTTCCTTAGTGTGGCAAAGACATTAGGAGCAAAGACTGTAGGATCACAGACATTTAAACTGGCTAAAGAACATCCAGTGTTTTCTGCAGTCGTCTCAGACCAAGAAGCAGTGCTGGCTATAGAGAAGTTCTTGGGTAAGTCATCACACAAGGACTGGTTGTCAGCAACAGATTTCAAACATTTATTTTTTTCTTAAATCAGTTTTTATTGTGAGGCAAACTACGATACAGTGACATTAAATTGTTAGTGAGCCCAAGGTGACCCACCTAGGTACCGTGAATGCACTTCAATAGATATCCACACCCCACTTTTTTTGTTCCAAATAATGCTCCTGTGCATAGACAGAAAGGAGTCGTGTAGCATAAAACCTAAGCTGTTTAGTTTTTCAAAATTTTTTTTTGTTTTGAAACAAAACAAAATAACCTGCTATCTAACTAAGCCCCGGGTCTCGATTATCCACCCCCCCAGCTCCACCTATGGCTACATACGTAAGCTTTTCCTCCGTCTCATCGAGCCATTATGAATTGTCACAACTTTTTTCAAAGAAAAATAGAGAAATAAAATAAAAAAAAATTGAACATAGCAAAAGGTAACAATCAACCTAGAAGGTCTGATGTCGTCCTCCACGCCTCTCCATCCATGGTTTTTCAACTCTGTTGAAAAAGCATTTTGATCCTCACCGATTAGATGAAAGATTTCTATTTCAAACATCTTTCAAAAGAATTCAGAACAGAATTTAGAAAAGAAAGTTATGGAGATCTGACCCCATATTTTGTCTAAACAGTAGTAGTCTGCCTAAAAAAAAATATAACGTTAATAAAATATATATACAGTTTACAAATTCTCTTTTCAGAGTTAAAATCAATTAAAAAATTTCTTTTAGAACTTTAATAAATCAAATGTTTCATTTTTTGTCATTTTAATAGTGGCATAGTAGATGTGCCAAATAGGAGACCATTTAAAAGGATATAATATGGCCATATCCCAGCAACAAAAATATTCTCCATGCAGGAGAATGCGTGCTCCTGTATAGATCATAATTTGCAATATTCTTTAATTGCTCTTGTTTTTTTAGATGACGAGAAGATGCTTGTGGAGCCAGCGTGTGGTGCAGCTCTTGCTGTCATTTATAGTGATGTGGTTGGAAAGTTGCAGAAAGAAGGCAAGCTGAGTCAAGACCTCTCTTCTCTCGTTATCATTGTGTGTGGAGGAAACAACATCACACTCACTCAGCTATTCAGGCTCAAGGAACAGTTAGGAATGACATCAGTTAGTGCTACGTAGAATGACCATACATTTTAGATATATGGACTTAAAGCTGAAGATTTCCTGAAACAAACATCAGCTCCAATGTCATCAACAACAGATGGGATGATAGGATGGTAGCAACATGTTGTCCATGTTTGGTGTTCAAACACAAGACTTATTTTTATCATTCAACAGACTAGCTGTCCGTTAGAGGAGCATCTCTTTACAAATTATGAAATGTACTGAGTGTTAATAACAGATTATATATCAATCTCTAAGGTCAGCCTAAAGAAAACTGTCCAGGACGCATCATACAGGTCTGCTACTTTTCATACCTTAGTCTACGGAATTACCTAACCTCTGGTATCCAGAGAAACAACTAGAATTGTTTCAATGTAATCCACAGTATTTGTAGTGAAAAGTATTAAGAACAATAAAAAAAAAGAAAAAAAAAAAGAAAAAAAAAAAAAAAAAAAAAAATTGCAGAGTAGAAAAGCTACACTGCAAAAAAAATAAATAAATAAATACAGGGTTGAATAGGACACACACACACACACACACACACACACACACACACACACACACACACACACACACGTATGTACGTACGTACTGATCTTACCAGGATGTGACAAAAAGAAAAATAGTGCAGTGTATTAAGTTCATTCTTTGGTTTGAATGAAGACATTTCAGTCAGGTCTTCAAGGACATCTTGCAGTATATGAGCAGTAGAACAAAGGCTCAGGAGAATGCAACAAGTTTCAAAGCAACCATTTTACGCTACCTCTATATTATATAAGACATTAGTGTGCATTCCTGTTTCACCAGGATGTTCAAGAGAAATGCAGACATAAATTCAAGGGAACCCTAACATATATGTGTAATGGAATGTTATGCGTTTTGTGCAAATTTGCTATGTAGAAATAAATAAATATATTTCAAGTATGAACTGAAGAGAAATGCTAATTGCTGTAACTGGTATACCAGTATAATAAAAGTAACAAAAATAATAAAAATAATAATTTGCAGGTTGCCAGAAATGAAAGTCAAAATTAATCATACGACATTTCTGTCATAAGCCAATAGAATATTAAAAGCCCTTAGCTATCTTGTATATTTTAGTCTTTCTACGAATATATATAGGTAATGTTTGCCAACAATGTAAATGACACGTGTAAACAACTATGATAGAGAAGCCCACAAAGAGCGCATACAGTTAGTAATATATCAATTTTATTACAAATAAACAGAGCAAGTTGCTAAAACAATTAAAACAAGGACAAAGAAAAAGCAAAATCAAAATGCCTTATCAATTCATAAGGGACAGGAATTTATTGCTTATTTGTAGCAGCATCAAAATATAAATTGCATAGATATTTAATGAAGGGCTGATAACACATGGTACAAATACCTGTATGTATGCATCACTTTATTTGTTTTGCACCAGTGAAAAATTTTAAACATTCTGCTGGCAAGAGAACTTTCCATTTGCAGCAAAACGTTCCTACAATTAGTTTGCATTCGATAAAGTGCTGACTAATTTAAAGCCTACCTTAACCTTACACATGGTAACCACTTCCATTCACAATGTACCTATGATGACAGGGCAAGTATGACATATAAGTTAAATATCCACCTTTACTATGTACAGGCAGCTGGCACACTATAATGAAAGGCTCAGAACATTGGCAACTATCACTATGACATAATTACAAAGAAGTTATAGAATACCTTTCTTTCTTTTCTAAAAGTCAGTTTTAGACTTCTTACATTTTTGCAAGCTTTGAAGTAAACAAAAAAATTGAGAAGTCTCAAAATAAAGTTTTCAAAGGGCAAATCAGATCAATGTCCTATGTCTTTATCAGTGCCCTGGAACTTCTACACCTCACAGAACTTTGCTCACCCCAATATCCTCTCTACAAGGCAATGACAATCCGATAGTGGTTAAAACTTTAAAAGAATGAAGAGCAGCTCCTATGCTGCAAGGGCATCCGCAACAAACCTGAAAACCCAACTGTACTCAAGTGCCAGGAACAGGTTACATAAATCAATAGACATGTCAAAGCACTATTATCGGTCAGAGTGTGTCAAACAGCAGGCCAATCTCAACTGCATGACTGAAAATCTTGCTAACAGATTAACACTAGACAAATGTCTTCAAGAACAGCAATATTATTCTCCAAATTATTTAATCCTAAATCATTCAATCAATACACACACACAAAAAAAGCTTTGATTGCACATAGAACTTGATAGATATGTCAATTGTTCATGCTAGATCATTTTCCTTTATTGTATGACCTAATCCCTTTTAATACTGTTTGATCACACAAGTACCTTTGACAACGGTCAAATGCAAGAGTCTCAATTGAGGTGGACTACTGATACCTGCCAACTTCCCCTTCAGAGCATGGCATAAAAGCAAGCATCTTAATCCCAGCGGACAACAATGGGAGAGAACTTCCAGAGGTCAGGGTGACCCATATGCATAAGGTCTTTGAAGGGTGATGTGCTCCATTGGAATGGAGGAACCTGGTCCCAGGTAGGACCATTAACTGCTATCATTTTATGCTGTTTGGCAAAGTCATAGCTAGTAACCTGTCAAAACAAAATAGGCCAAGTTAAGCAATCATCGAATCGCTCAAATTTTTATACAAATTAGGAATTTACAGATGAAAGTTATAAAGGTTTTAAATAAACAGGGATTTTTAATTATCATACTTCTATTATATTAAGATTAAATAGTTAGAAACATAGAAAGTGACGGCAGATAAGAGCCACATGGCCCATCTAGATGCCCTCGAGTTCTATTACACCTTTTCTTTTGAAAAATGCCACCCTCCTCTAGCTGGTCGCAACCCTTGATGTATTTGAAAGCTGCTATCATGTCTCTCCTCTCCCTTCTCTGCTCCAAGCTATACATGTTTAGTTCCTCTAGCCTTTCTTGGTATGATTTGTTACACAGGCCATGGACCATTTTAGTTGCTCTTCTTTGCACAGTCTCTAATGTATTTATGTCTTTCTGGAGATATGGCCTCCAGAACTCATTACGACTGTGTTATCAGTGAATCATTGCACACACCTTCATGTCTGTGCCGCCATGCTGACGTTGGCGCATAGCTCCAAATGGGTAAGTACCATTAGCCGGGTTAAGATCCGAACGAGCAGAGATAGCATTCTCCCCATTTTGCTTTGGATCACAAGATGAGCAGCGAGAGAGAGGATCATGAAGGAAATCATTGTATCTGAAATACGAATAAGTCATTAGAGTACGCACTGTGCCAATGAAGCTCTTTACAAACCTGGCAGTTCCAGAGTATAACACAGAGCATAACGCACCTCATGAGATTTATCATAGATGCTAAATCATGCACAAATGTCTGATTCCTGTAGAATATCTGTGCCCGGGGAGTTTTAGAATAACTAAACCAGTCCCCGTATTTTGCCACAAGGGCTGCTTGTCCACTTGCATTGAAAATATCTGTGAAGTACCTGCAAGAAAAAAGTAATGGCAGAATTATAAGCCTCCGATTGCTCTGATCAGAGATCTAGTTTAGCACAGCTCTTGATCATATCTGACTTTATCTCCATTTATGTCTATTTCTCGGTTCTACAGACATAGCCACAACCAAATCATAAGTGCAGAGCAGCGAGTACTTACGGGACATTGTAACTGGCCCAGTATCCGGTCTGATAAAGAAGATCAGATTTGTCCTCAGCAACAACCATGCCTCTAAATTGGCATAAACAACAAATAAGAGAAAAAGAAAAAAAGTTAGAACACATTACAACCTCAAAAACAAATAATCGTTTCCAACTAGAAGCTTGAGAAGTTACAGCTGCTTTGTTGAAGCATTTGCATTAAAATAAAGTGGAGACTGTTCAAAATAATGAATGATATTAAAGCCACTGGTACTCACGGAAGCTGTTCTAGAACAGTGAGAAGTCCACTGGGTACCGCTGTTTGTCCAGCATTGAATTTGTTGTAATCCACAATCATCCATTGGTTATTGT
>WWET01000258.1:174387-187270 GCA_011038615.1 Limnodynastes dumerilii | reverse complement strand
AAAGAACAATCTCTCTATTGGCAATGACCTGGTCAGAGATATAAACCTGTCTAAAAGGGAAGCAGACCTTTTAGGGTCTAAATTAAAAGGCTGTAATCTCCTTCACCATGACACGAAGGTATGCGTTTTCAGAAAGACATAATGGGCTGGATCCAGACTTAAGCAAGTACTTAAAATTAGTTACTCCTGGGCTAAACCATGTTGATTGCAGGGGAGTCATATTTCATCTGTTGCAAACAGTATTAGAGTTGAGAGGTGATGTTTCCTATCCCAAGTCTAAATAACAGTGTGATAGTAAAGCTGGACAGTATCTGTGTGCAGTAAGCAATTCACAGATATATCCCTGCATGCAAAGAATACAATTAACTTGACTCCCCCTGAAATCAACATGGTTTGGCCCAGGAGTAACTAATTTCAAACACTTACTTAAGTTGGGATCCAGCCCAATGACTTTGGGGATTCCTTTTCACTGGAAGATAGACTTGTATTTTGCCATAATGTGTGTTCTGTAATGGAAGCACTTGGTCACCAGTACAAAACAGAGAATTGGCACCTAATCATTGATTCTTCCAAAGTAAGCTTGAAAGTTGTGCTACTCCACAACAGCGACAAGTTACCCTCAGTACCATTAGCTCATGCTGCTGCAATGAAGGAAACACATGGAAGCATGGAACTAATGCTGAAAAAAACAGATATGCAGAGCACTAATGGCATTTCTGTGGTGACTTAAAAGTAATGTCACTCCTGCTGGGACTAGAGCTTCGTTACACAAAGAACTGCTGTTCTCTGTGTGAGTGGGACAGCAAAGACCGAATGTTTGGAAGCAGTGGCCAAAGCGAACTTCACTGACCCCGGGAGCGAAAAGTGTTGTTAGTGCCCCACTTGTTGATCCAGAAAAAATATATCTGCCTCTGCTCCATATAAAACTGGGTCTTGCCAAGAACTTTATCAAAGCACTGGATAAGCGTTGACTTGCCTTTGCCTAGTTGAGAGAAATTCTGCACTGGCAGTGGGGTTCGACAACAAACCTCTTAGGAAAGAATATTTTAAGAAGTGCAGTGAAATTTGGGTAGGGCTCTTCATAAAGTATGCAAAAAAAATAAAATAAAATGGTTGCATCTTGGTGAACACAAAAGCCTTACTTACGTTCCACTATTAAACTTCTTGAAAACATCCACCCATTCCTGTCCTCCTGTTGCCAGTCTGTTTGCTACAATGTTCCGCAGCCATTCAAGGACAGAGTTTTGGGGCTGGATGTACTTCCAGAGATCTGGATTGCTGTTCCCAATTGTTGTTTCCAAAGTAACCTGCAATACAATCGAGTAGATGTCAGAGGGTCAACAACTAGCTCAAAAACAAAGTAATGCCAATATTTCAGGAAGTTCTGAACATGTTTAAACATGAAAACGAGGCCTAGCTATAGTATTCAGCAACTTGAGAGGAACTACGTTTTCATTATCAGAATATGTGTTTATATGATAAACATTAGCGGCTGGATACTTTGAGGCCTATGGTTTTTCTAATATTGACACCATTATGCAACTTAATTTGGGCTACCGCATCTTAACTTGAAGATTTTACATCTACCTCTACGGTGAGGACACCCAAATTTACCTCTCCGATATCAACCCCTCTCTTCTGTCTATGATTTCACAGTGCCTTGCATCCTTCTCCACATGGATGGCCAAACGTTTACTCAAGCCCGAATATGGACCACACGGAAATCATTGTTTTTTTTTCTCCCCCTAGGATTCCCCCAGTTGCAATCTCCGCAAAGAAAACATTATTACCGAAAAAGGGACATCCGAAAGTTCCTTATTTTTATATTTATATTGTATTTTATTCATGTATTATGCTGTCCATCCCTGCCCTGTATGTCTGTATTTGGTTGTTGTATTTTTGTACGGCGCTGCGGCACCTTGTGGTGCCTTATAAATAAACGATAATATAGGAAATTAGAAAAATATTTTATTTTTTTTAAAACAAAAAATAAAAAAAATAAAAAAAGTGTGGTTCAAGGCAACCACTAAGGAGATAACTTATGCTTGACATTCTATATATGCAGTTATAATCAGGTGTCACATTTTAAAATGTGTATAACATAGATTCAACAATTATTTATAAGTTTCTATAGTTTCTACCATGTGTTAGGACATATATATGATCACCAGTCAGTGTTTTAGGTCTATGCTTGCATATACAATTTTACTGTAACTTCCTGTATAGTGACAGACCCATACATCCTGCAAGAGGTTTCCCACAATTGAATTATATCTCAGAATAAATGGATTGAAGTTTGTAAATTATTACGCAGCATGATTTGTTATGTCTTGCTGCCAGATATTAAGTCCCTAACTTTATCCAGGATTACTTCAGTGAATTACCACACATTTAAAATTATCTTCTTTTACAGCTGTGTGAGTCAGTGCTCCATGCTATATATAACATCTCCATTTAGCTTGCAGGCATAAGCATAAATAATTAGGCAATAAACATAATTAAGTTCCTGCATCCACAGCCTCACATTGAGAAAGGGTACTACTTACCTATTAGTTGGTCATAACAGACATGGTTTCCATAAAATATAATTTTGCCTGTTATATTAATAGCACACTACAACAACACTGCGAATAGAAGTTACATCTCTGCTTAGGCTGCACACATTTACTTATGGATCAACAGTCAAATTATTATTGGTCACTATAGAATATGTGTTTGCATAATGGGGTATTTAAATTGAATTTAAATCGTAGTACTTTTCATACTTGTTGACCCATATCTAATGCCTTCCATTCAGTTAGCTAATACTTTGCTACCTGTACATTACATGATAAGAAGGTCTAGAGCAGTGGTTCTCAACCCTGTCCTCAAGTACCACTAACGGTCCCAGTTTTAAAATCTCCCTGCTGGAGGTGAGCTCATAACTGACAGTTACATTTTGAAAGCTCCACAGGTTTTGCAGGGAGATCTACAAAACATGGACCGTTACTGGTACTTGAGGACGGGGGTTGAGAACCCCTGGTCTAGAGCATTCGAGCTACTCACACACACACACATACACAGGTGTAAGCATATGCTGCACTACACATATGCTTCACAATAAGGTAAATGATTTGAGGAAGTCTTGATGAAACAAATGCAGAACTAAATATATTATTCCTTATAGAAGATATAACAATTGTTTGTGTTTACTCTTCCTATGAGTGGAGAAATGTATAGCTATGCATGGTTTAGTGGTTTTAATTATGCAGATCTGTAACAGAGGACCAGGTTCACAGATAAGAATGAGTTAGGTGCGGCCAGATCCACACCTAACTCACCCATCCAACCCCACAACTCACCCACATTTGTAGGAGCCGAATGGCACTTAAGAGCCAAAGGGCTACCTTAAGTAACTGTGCATAATTTCCTTCTTAAGATCCCTCCCCCACGCCATCCCCAGCTCATTTAAATCCTTCCCCCCACTCACACTTCTTAAAAATGGCCAGAGGCTGCTGTGGCACACCTCTTCTTACTTAAGTAACTACGTGTGGTCTTAAAAGACCGTGCATAGTGCAACTCCGCTCCTAAGTCCTACGTAGCTTGTGCAGTCAGTATGACCACGCATTTGCCATAGGTAAATTCTTAATTAGACGCAACTAAGCAGCATCAGCTCCTTAGGTGTGAATCCGGTTCAGAGATTTAGCAAGTGTGATCGAGACAGACACCGATTATTCTCAAACTACTAACCTAAACTAACTATGCAACTATTTGTAAAGGGTTAACACCCATACAACTACACACTGAACTGCATTCTCAGTTACGCGTTTTTCATTTTACAAGCCTACTTTTACGTTTAGAGCTTCTACGCATGCGTAGTAACTCTTTTACGCTATTTACATAACATTTTATGTAAATAGCGTAGCTCTAAACGTAAAAGTAGACTTGTAAATGACAAATGTGTGACTGAGAATCCGGTCCTGTGTTACAATTATTTTAAAAATGTGAGTCAGCTAATACTTGTATCCCATTAGGCTACAAGTCCACTCTGCAACCATACGGGTATATGCTGAAGTAAACAAATACTCACTAAGCCACTGCTCAGCAGGTAGAAGTCATCACCAGAAAAGATGGTTCCTGGATAAGAGGAGAATGTCTGAACCGAGCCAGGAACCACAGTTCCTCCTGAGGAAAACAAAAATCAGCCAATCCTATATAGCCACAAGTATACATGATTAAACTATATCACCACAAACAAAACAAAAAATTACTCACCACTGGCCGAGGTGCGAAAAGGAAGTGTATACTTCTTAACAATGCGCAACATGGATTGGTAGGTATTCCAGGTAACATGAGACACCAAGAGATCTTTATTCCCTGGCAAAAGTTTGATAAGTGCAGAACATGACCCTGTGCCTAGCTTTGATAGATCATCTGACTTATTGAGAGCACCCTCCAAGTCTTCTAAATCTCCACCAAGCTGAAAAAGTCTGTGTTAAAATGTGTAAACACACAGGTCAAGAACACATGCAGAAAACAAAGATAGTTAATAACATTTTTCTACAGTATCCTTTTATAATTGACAATGCTAGAGTCCAGTGGTCTCAGTCTCAGTTTAAACATAGAAACATAGAAAGTGACGGCAGATAAGAGCCACATGGCCCATTTTTATTTTATTATTTATTATTATTATTTTATTAATATAGTAGGCGCATCCTCTATCCCTGCAACTCCTCTGTGAGTCCAGTAACAGTCAACACCACCCTGACGACTGTCTGCAACCCCCATTCTCTTTCACACATCACTGTGTGTCTTTAATCCCATACACCATGTGCGTCCTCAACCTTGTGTGGCCTAGTGGCCAAAAAGACAAGACATTGCACAAAGCAAAAAGCAAGAAAGGTCTACACAAAACCCCACTCTCTGTACTGATAGAGAATTTGGCCCATCCAATAAACAAACAATGCTCTTTTGAAGCAGTGCAGTGTACTGGCACCCTTTTCTGCTGTGTCCTGTACAAAAGCACAACATAAAAATGTTATGAGCTTTGGCTTCTAAAACACACTAGAGGTTTTCATCAGAGCCCTTCTGCACAGGCATGTTGTGCTTCTGTACAGAACACAGCACATAGGATGATGAACAACAAATGGAGCACTGACAAATAGATAAAAAGAAGTAACTTATCCTTTAAGGCAAGTGCTGATTTTTGACAGTTTCTTATAAAAATAACTATACATAATAATTAAACATTTAAAAAGAATACAGTTTTATTATGGGGCATATATTGATTATGCCCTATAATAAAATTATCTTTTTTTTTTTTTTAATGGTGTCCATGAAATCCCTATAATGGATATCTGTATCACTCACATAATAGGATTCTATAATCATTAGTATAGTCCTGTTATGGATGATAATTTGAACACAAATAAGGAAGTTATGAGGGAATATATATTATGGGTATAATTTGAGAACAATTGAGTAATAAGAGCTTTATTATGGGCAATATATATCATAGGAACTTAAATAAAACTCTTAATTCATCTACTTAACTGTGCTAAGAATTAGGTCTCTTCAATTCCCTAAAATGATAGAGGACTATAGAGGCTTATTATGGGGATGACTTGAACATAATCATAGACAAATAAGGAAATTCATTATAGGGCATATAGATCCTTGTTACAGGATATTATTTAAACACAATTAGGGAGAAACAAATTATTATAAAGACTTTATTATGGGGTATAGAGGTAATTTGCCCAATAATATTGCTCTTTAATTGTACACAAATTACCTCCCATAATAAGGCACTACATTCCCCTCATATTAGAGCGGTCATCAAAAAAATCCTATAAAGGTTTTAATGTAATGAAGGATCAAGAGATTGATTCTGGTAATAAAAGATTCAAATAGGTGTTGGATGGTTGGCTAGGGACACGGAGAGCTTATTAAAGAATGTTCTAGCTGAACAGGGGTCAGGCCTGACCCGTGTCTGTAAATCTGTACACAAAAAATAAAGCACACACATATATACACCTCACTCACTCAAATGTGTTTACACAAACTCACAGAAAACCAAAGGGACTCAGCGTGAACTTTGTTTGGGGAAAGGAGATGCGACCATTGTAGCTGTCTTCCAGGCCTTTCAGCTGAAGGAGTGCAAGCCGCACCTGCAAACACATACAAACGCAGTTACTCCTACATCGTAAACAAATTAATATTAATTGACAGGTAACAATCACTTCTAACTAAATAGAAAGTTAGTCAAAACATTTCCAGCATAAGAATACTCTATGAATTGCAGCAAATTTTTTTTTATCTTTACCTCTTCAGGGTGCTCTAATAAACCTGCACCTTACCTGATGCCAGTAATCTTGATCTTCACTCTTTTCCATCTCTTCCTGCATCCAGGCTAAATTAGCCTCCAAATAATCTCGCAACCTTTCACAGTATGTGGTTTGGTACTTATAGGGACCACAGTATCCAACCATTGTGTTCATCCAGTGCATGTAGATAAGCTGCAGAAACAAAAGTGCAAGTTACCAAGGATAGACATCACATAAGAAATATAGGTACATTAATAATCTTCAGATGTACCAAATTAATAATTAAACAGACATTTTTGATAAGCAACACTGGCACATCAGTTCATGATATTTTTACTTACACGCTGAGAAACCGCAGCTTCAGCCACCCCTGCTGCATAAGCCTGGAGGCTGTCATTATATTTTTTATTGCTCTCCAATTCTAGAACAGCCCACCTGAAAATAATAAAAGACAGGATCACAAACTGCACAAAGCAAACAGTATGTTCTAATGATTTATACCACTGAGCTGTATGGTCATTGTTCCTTTAAAAATAATTCTTGTTTGGTGCATTAACAAAAGTATCACTTCCTCAATGTCATGCTAAACTTTGCATGTAGCTAGAGTTTATTTTCCTATGACTCCTTAAAAATGTTTTTGTAGGGTACTCTGCAGAAAACATGCCTTATAATAACAGCTAAAACCTAACATCCATTTTTATATATTTGAATGTAAAAAATAAAATGAAAGAAATTTCTAAGTGACCACATGTAAAGAACAATGGTTTACCAATAAATATACACTGTTTCTATGCTATAGTAGAACAGTAGTACTAGCTGTATACACACAGCTCAGAGCCATATTCACTAGGCACCATTGCAGGTTTTTTTCCCCACCTGTTGACAGCAAGGGCTTCCTTTAAAGGGGTAATATACTACACACCTTGCAGGTTCTTATTTTAATAAAATATTAACTGCACAGCTCACAAAATTACTATGAGTGTTGGGCAATAGTCACTGAAGTAGACAACTCAAGATATAGATGTTAGTAAGGATATAAACTATTACGTTTCAAGTTCCACGTCTAGTTTCACTGCTACTTTGATACAAACTTTGTGCCACAAAGAAGTGAAGTGATACCAGTATTTCCATACTCCCTGCCTTTCTCTGGCTTTGCATTGATAAACGATCTGCTGACAAGTGTGACTGACCATCCCAAGCCTCCCCCAAAGCTGTTAAAATAAGAAAAAAAAATGTACAGGGCTCGTAATTATTTAGTGATGTGGTAACTTCTAGATTTCTGCTAACAGCCATAACCATTATATTTTCAGGTTTACTGTCCTGTTCACTGACACATCCATACAGTCTACTTCAATTGCCCTCTGCTACACATTCTATTCAGACCTAGCCTAACATGAGCGCTTCCCTTTGCTAGACCATTGGATATCCATTGTGCACAGTCACTGCCCCATCTCCCTCTGGTGCCTTCTTCTTTATGCATTCCTCTCCTGACATCTCCACATGCACTCCTTACAGCCATAAGTCTATCACCACAAAGCATCTCTTCCCAGACACCCAGTCTACATGATGCATGTTTCACACCTCTTGCACCAATCCCTCACCCGTTGTCCTGTATGGCGTCCGTCAGCACAGCCCAAGCCACAGCGTCGTCCCTCTTCTCCGACACGGTGCTGAGCTTGCCGGTATCCGGGTCTAGAACTACCGACACGACCGGGCTCTGACTTCTCGCAACACAGGGCAGCCATACCGCCAGCAGAACCCAACAAACAACAGCCATCTCTGCAGTCACGTGAAACAGTCTGAAGATCATGTGATGAAGTCACTGAGCCGACACCTGTGGGACGGAGCCTCAGATTAACCTGTTAATGCCCGGGCAGGTCTACTATCTAACATTCACTCCAGCGATGTATATCGCCATGGAAGTAACAAGACGTATTAACACGCAGGCATGGCTGTCATGTGAGAAGTTTCCCTCAGTCGCCTTCTACCCCCGTGGTTTTTAACAGGACGCGTATTTACGGAATTGTGAATCGTGCTGCGGTTACTTTAATCTAGGCCACACCCATTCCCGTGTAGCGTGTAATGGGCGAGGGCTCGAGATTCAGAAGGTTGCTGATCAGCTGACCAGAGAACACTGTCCAGAGTTACTGACCGCCGGCCGCAGACATGGTGCTGGGGGGTGACTTGTAGGCTAGCCTTACCTCAGACCGACCATCAGCCTCCTATAGGTAACGTACACTGCTGCCTAGATTGTGGTACTTATGTGGAAAGGACCATTCACTTTTGTTACTTTGTTTCCACAACAAAACTATTGAAAGTGTGGCCTGAATAAAAGTGGTTGTATTTTTAAAGTTTGAGTTATTAGATAATATATATCTGTATAACCAATGTTATCTGTAAATTTACACTACTTTATTAAAATAAAAAAATAAAAATGTTTTGATAAAGTGTAGTTTTTTTTAGCTTTTTGCTTTTACTTATTATCGTGTTGCTTCCTTTTTCCTCATCCTTCTTTCATAGATTACACCAAATAAAGATTTGGTACTCTCTGTTTACCAGTAGCTTCAAAGCTTCAGGCAGTCGTAAGTATATGTTTTCCAATGAGGATTTGAGAAACTTTGAATATTCCCCGTATCATTTTTACCTTTGCTATTAAATACTGGTTGGGAATTAATACATTTTTTGTAATCCTGCTTCTAAGTAAGTGTGTGATATAAATGTACCCCTATGAGTAAAAACCTTCTACCATTCGTATACTAGGCCAGTGGCGTGCCTAAATATATTTGGCTCTGAAGCTTGAACTTTTATGGCCGTCACCTTGCAGCCAGCAGCAATAGGGCAACATCCAACAAGGTTCAAAGACCCAAATAGCAGAGAACGGGGAGGTAGGATGGAGTACTTTAAAATGGGCCATACAGTCAGCCCTTTCCCACCAGTAACAAGGTCTCTGTAACCGATGTTCTCTTTGTTAATTCACACAGTGACACTTGCAGCAGCTCTCTATTTTGTGACTGGCTGGATATTAAGAGCCATCCTCTGGTTGTAGCATTATTATTATTACTAGTCTTAAGCCCGTAATAAAGACAAGAACTGAACAAAACTAGGTTAGACATTTTTTTTTCTTTGTTTCACGATTAATTCAACTATTATAATACGGGAGACGGGGGCCGCAGTAGCTTGGGTGAGCAGAGATGCAGGGAAGGCTTGGGTGTTGGGTGTGGTGGTGACTGGGGTGGCACTTTTTAGGAGAGCTCCCAAGCGTTGCACATTTGCAGTATCTTCACAACGGTGCAGAGCAGAATGGCTTATATTTTGTGTGTAGTGTATATAGTGTTTGTGAGATATGTGCAGACTGTGTATAGTGTGTGTGTGTGTGTGTTGAGTGCGTTTGCATTTTGTGTGTAGTGAATAGTGTGTGAAGACTGTATATAGTGTGTGAGAGGTGTGCAGGCAGTGTATAGTGTATAAACTGTGTGTACAGGCTGTGTATATAGGAAGTGGCTGAATGTCCGGCGCTGTCCCCGTCCAAGACATGTGGCTCCTGTATCTGCTCCTGGCCACGGCGGGTGAGTTCCTGGATTACGGGGGACACTGGCTCCTGTCACTTCCCCCTCTCCTGTGCCGGGTGCCCTGCGGTCACATGTGGCACTAAGGCTCCTCTGGCTCCGCCAGAACCCTCAGAATCTCAGAATGTTTAGAGTGTCCGGGGTAAGAGCGGCACGGCGCTGCCTTGTCTCCAGCTCTG
This sequence comes from Limnodynastes dumerilii, assembly GCA_011038615.1. Classification (NCBI taxonomy): domain Eukaryota; kingdom Metazoa; phylum Chordata; class Amphibia; order Anura; family Limnodynastidae; genus Limnodynastes; species Limnodynastes dumerilii. The sequence goes on along the minus strand of WWET01000258.1, from coordinate 177,220 downwards.
GCAACTATTAGCAGCTCCCTGCTCGGGCTCCATGTGGCTGCACCAAGCGCTGCAGTGCTGCTTTATCTCCAGCTCTGGAAACTATTAGCCGCTCCCTGGCCGGGCTCCATGTGGCTGCACCGAGGGAACCGCGGAGATAAGGCAGTGAGTGCCACGGCGCTCTTACCCCGGACACTCTGATCTTAACGGTGAGGACCTCAGGACTATGCTAAACGTTCTGAGGATTACTGGTGGGGCATAGTTTAATGTGAAAAAACAGCACAATGTGCCAGACAAAGAGAGTAGAAAAAAGTGTGGATGGAGATAAGGGAGGAGAGAATCTTGTAAGTTGTGGTGAGGAGCTTGAAGAGAATTCTGAAAGGGACAGAGCCAGTGTAGACATAGACAGAGAGGGAAGGTAGACACAGTGCGTTTGGGGATGGGAGATAACGAGAGCGTGAACGAGTGTTTTAGTGGCATCTTTGGTTAAGAAGGGTCTGCTGCAAACTGTTGCGGCAATTAAAGGGACAAGACAGTGAGAGGGCACAGATGTGGTGGGTGAATTGGAGTTTTAAGGTCCTATGTAAAGGGAAGATTCTTTAACTTTAGTAATCAACCTTCTGAGGAAACTGCATGACTAAAGCTGTGAAACGCGTTAAGTTTTCTTCTGCATGACTTTAAGCAAGACCCAGAACTGACACTAAGGTACAGTTTCAATATTTGGAATTGTCTCTGGACTTAATGTGTCAATTGAAACTGCGTATGGCCTATGCTTTTAAGTCCTATTAATATTTTAATGACAGGTGTGGTACTAATAAATTGTTGATTTTTGCAAGTAACATGTTCTATTACTTTTTAATAATTATTTTTTATTTTTACAGCAGTCCTTCGTTCTGACTAGTATCTTTAGTATTGTTTTGTTCCTGAATTGTCTTTAGGCAGAGGACCAAACTAGTGCTTCAGCCTCTAGCTATTTTTTATTAACTTCTAAACTTTTATAAGGGGAGGTCTGTGTATTGGGACTTTATTTATGATGCCAGTACACTGGAATGTTACTCTGGCAGAGGCTTGTAGAATTAAAAGCATATTTTTAAGAGAGCAGAAGTAGGCATCACAGTGCCAAGGAAGGAGTACATTTCGTGACTTGTTACTTGTGATTTTTTTCCTAGCCACCTTGCGCATATATCCTTAATTTACCGATAATAACTACTATGCATGCTATATGTAACTATTTTACGTAATCTACGTATTGTTTCATTGCGTAGATGGCGTATATGCGGTCTTAAAGACCGCATATACGCCATCTACGTAACGCCATCTACGCATATACGCCATCTACGTAACTATGTAAAATAGTTACTACGCATGCGTAATAGCTATTATTGGTAAATTAAGGACGTCATTTTAAAGACCGCATATATACAATCTACGTAACAAAACTATACGTAGATTACGTAAAATAGTTACTACACATGCGTAGTAGTTATTATCGGTAAATTATGGACGTATGTGCAATACGTCCGGGGGTGTGAATCCGGGCTGAAATAGTTATCTGAATGAAGTGGGTATTTGGGCAAGGGTTTGTCCTGTATTTTAAATGCTCTCCGCCACTGATATGGGCTTATACAGCCTTCAAGTAATGTTGTTTACAGCTTTGAAGCACAATAAGAAGTTATTTTTTTTTTTTATTTAAGAAGAAATGTTGCAAATATCTTTATTCCAATAAATTTAAACACTGGTGATTTAATTGTGCGTGGTTATGGAAAGAAATTACTTTGGTTAATACTACTTACAGCTACATACCTCCCAAGTGTCCCAATTCCAGTAGGACAGTCCAGCTTTCGGGAGACTGTTCCACTGTCCAGCCTGCCTCACAACTTGACCCTGTAAGACCAAATCTGTTACTGTGAATGGCAGTGACCTAACCTAAATGGTCACTGCCATTCAAGAAAAGAGATTTGGTCCTACAGTTCTCCCGTAGGAGCCCTGTATTACTAGTACTGCCGCAGCATGTGACCACCAGAGAGGGAGATGCAGTGCCACAGAGGAAGGGAGAAGACCTCAAATGTAAGTAAGAAAAAATAAATAATAAGGGGCAGATATAGATGGCTGGACATAATAAGGGGCAGAGGTAGATGGACAAATAATTATAAGTGGCAGATATGGATGGCTGGACATCATGATAAGGGGCATATATGAATGGCTTGACAAATAATAAAGGTGTAGACATATAATAGGGGTAGTTATTTAATAAAGGGGCAGAGATGGAGGCTGGATAAATAATAAAGGGGCTGGCATATAATATGAGCAGACATACAGGCTGGACAAATATTAAGGGGCAGACACATGGATGGCTGAATTAATAAAAGGGGCAGACGCTAGACCCACCCACTGGATGGTGCAAGACACACCCACTTTCCCTAGACATGCCTCTGGGTGGTATAAGACCCCCCCCCCCCTCTGCCATGCCGCAAATGTTGGGAGGTATGCAGTTATTGCTCCAGTGGTGTCTCTTGACAATCCTGGCTGATCTGTTGTCTTGGTCCCAAAAACAAAGATGGTTCCTGAGTCATAGTATACCTGGACTGCCTCTGCTCATCTAGGGGCAGAAAAACTATGAGCAGGTGCTCACAGTCCCTTACTGTTCACACCTATATCCAGGAGCCGTGGCTCATCTTATCCCTTGGCTGTTCTTGCTTGTGCTGCGTTATAGCCAGAATGGATCTCGGCTGATCCCCTGTGGCAGCACTTTCTCTACCTGCTCAGCTGCCATTTTCTCTGACTGCTGATCTGTTAAGCTGTACAAGCACCGCTGTAGGTGATCAGTGCTCCTGAACACGAAGCTCTGCTGAAC
>WWET01000258.1:143280-162402 GCA_011038615.1 Limnodynastes dumerilii | reverse complement strand
AATATATATATAATGGAGAGTTTTTAGACCGTTTATTTCCTCTTTCCAGGAGATGAATATCAACCGTTATTACCACTTCAACGTAATACTTGGCAAATTCTCTTGGAGGAGGTGAATCCAGTGGACTCAAGGAAATGGAGACAGAAACGTTGGCCCTGGAAAATCATGAAAGTAGTAAAGGTGAGAGAACTGGGAGGGGAGTGGAAGAAATATTTTATTTAGGATGTACGATTGAATACTCCTTTCCTGTCCTCAGGTGCCTGTGGAGATGCTACTCCTTCTCTCTGTCCCTGTAATGGACCCTGACAAAGAAGATGGCAACTGGCAGAGGCCTCTAAATTGTCTTCATTTGATCACCAGTCCTCTTCTGTGTGTGTTTTGTCTGCATTCAGGAACTTGTGAGTAGCAGTCATACAATATCCTCGTTCTCTCCTAGAGTGCTAGGATGTATTTCTGGTTTGAAAGAAAAGAAAAATGTTTTTTACTAGTTATCTAAGTACTCTAAACTGGTTTTGCAAGTCTACAAACTTGTTTCATAATAGCCGCTGTGTCTATCCAACACGAGTGTGGGTCCCCTTAGCGACTAGCCCTAATTCAATAGGGCTGATTGCTCCCAGCCAGTTCCGAATTAGCTGGGATATCGATTGCTTATGCCTCAAGTACTGAGGGTAAGCAACCCCACTCCCTAACACTAAGTCACCCCCCTCCCCCAGCCTAACCCAAAGTGTTGCAAATTGCATACTCACCCATTCATAAAAAAAAATAAAAAATTCTGCGATGTATCACATTTGAAATAGGAAAAGCTGAAAAACAACTTTTGCCTGTCCCTATTTTGTAATGTGAAACATTGCAGCTGGGACTCGCAATGATCCAAAATATGTGGAATACAATGATCTCTCCATGTGCTAACGTGAGGTTGATTTTTTTTTTTTTTGCGCTTCTCAGATGGACTTTATGCTATTCAGGGAGTGATGCCAGTATGGGCTCTTCTGGTGCTGATTGGAATACCTTTGGCAATATTAGTTTTTTTCACCACCACAAATGAACAGCCACCAAAATATCACTGTGTAAGTTTGTATGCAGTCAATTTATAACAGCTGCTCGCTTGGCTAAGCTGACCTAGGTACTTGAGTATCAGGTTGAGTTTAATTTAATCACTGAGCTTTCTACTGTGTTCTCTATTGCCCAACAGCTCTTCTCCTTCATGGGATTCATAGTTAGTGCACTCTGGATCAGTGCTGCAGCATCTGAAGTTGTTAACCTGTTGCGCACTTTTGGAGTCATCTTCCGTCTGAGTAATACAGTACTTGGTCTGACCTTGCTTGCGTGGGGTAACAGTATCGGAGGTAATTATAGTTTAAAGATGATCCTTAAACATTACACACTCTGGGCAAACCAGAACCCTGATCTCTATCTTATTGCTCTCTCTCACAGACAACCGCAATACTCAAGCAGCTATTTTTAGGCTTTATTATGGCATTTAGAGTCTGAAATTTACCCAAGTCCCCTGGACATGTCCTGTGGCTGGTGCAAATTTTTTGACATAAACATAACATAGAAAGTGACGGCAGATAAGAGCCACATGGCCCATCTAGTCTGCCCATTTATTTATTGAAAACTATACTGACCCTAGACCCTATTTACCCTCAATTTGGTTTACAATTTAGGACACCCTTATATTTATCCCAAGCCTGTTTAAATTGTTCTACTGTATTGACCTCAACCACCAAAACACCTTGGGTAAAAATTTCTTGTTAAGAGATGGCAGAGGAGAATGAACAGCCATTTTCTAGTTGACAGTGATGTGCAGAGTTCCTCCCTAAACTACTAGTACAACTCTCTTTCCACACCTGTTGGCTAAGAACAAGGAATCGAGAGTAATTTGGTCACAGGCTCCCCAAAATGAGACAACTGAAGTTTGAAAAACATTGTTGAATGTGCTCCTTGTTTTCTGTCATTTTCTATATGGTATAAATAACATAGCCTTAAATCAGGATCATCTGTATTGACAATTCAAGATAATGGTGGTGAATGTTCTCAGGACGTATCTCCCCTAATACCAAAAGAGCAGCTTTCAGTTGCCCCAGCCTATGTATTTTTGCTGTATTTCTGCTTCCGTTTTTATTACCATCTACCATTCTTCTATTGCTATGTCCATTACAGTGGCTTATCTACCATGGGTGCAGAGTGTGCAGTGCACACGGGCCCCTGCAGACAAGGGGGCCACCCGTGGCACTCACCCTGCACCCTCCCAATGGAAGCTCCCAGTCCCACCTATATCTATACACACGGTGACTGTCCCCACCAGCCTACCGTTCCCAACAGTGCACTGCACGCGGGTGTCACGTGGGAATGTCAGGCGTGCGTGCACTGCGCAGCCTCACTCTTCTCTTCTGTTTGCAGAGCGTGAGGCTGCGCAGTGCACGTACACCTAACATCCCCACTTGATGCCTGCGCGCGGTGCACTGTTGGGAATGGTAGGCTGGAGGGGACCGGCACTGTGTGTATAGATGGGGTTGGAAAGGAGACGAGGGAGGGCCCGTCTTTTAGGATAACATAAGGCAAGTTGGTTTCAAGAACGTGAAATGAGTTTTTTTTGTTTGTTTGTTTTTTAGTGAATGGGTAGGCTAATATATGAATTTCTACATCGGGTCAAGGCTAGTGCTGTCCTATTACTATCCCTGTATCGGAGGCTCCTCTATGGTCAATAACGTTTTATTAATATGAACAGTGGTTGAAGTGAAAATTTAGAAGTGGTGGTATGGAAGTTTAGAATTAATAGACTTGTTGGTGATGTATTGCTTTTTAATTCAAATCAGTGTGAAAAGTCATGGTACGGTATATACCCCCTCACTTCAAGCCCTGGATATGACTATACAACTTTAAAAAGGCCAATGTCTCCATCAAGCAGCACACAGCTATTATTTCTAAGGCGGAGACGGTACATTAAGGGTAAAATATGAACTGAACTCTTACAGAGACTAGTGTACCAGATTTGATGTTTAAACAGCCAGATCTTTGGAACACTCGGATGCCACTATCTCCTGCCGTATTACCAAAGTCTAGTGTGTTCCATCAAGGTGTTCTTTGCTCTTGTAACGCTTCCAGTCTGTGCGAGTTCAGTTCTGATATGATATAAAGAATGTAAACATTGGACCCGGCCTTGTTATTGATATAAGCAGAAAACAGCACTAATACTAATTTGTCTGTGCCTTCTAATATGACATTTTCATCAGAGGAAAGAATTTTCAGGCTGTTGTGTAGTGTACCTGATATTATTGCTTACTGTACACTGGTTGGGTTGTGAATATGTGAATATTACCAAATGTATCCTGTCCAGTAGAAAAAAACAAAACACTATTTTATTTATTTAACAGATTTTTATATAGTGCCATCAGATTACATACCGCTTTACAATTTAACAATCATAACTAGTCTGGGTGGTATATGACAGACTGACTGGGTAAGAGGGTCCTGCCACAAGCTTACACTCTATATTATATTAGGGATTAATACATAAGGGCAAGTGCTATAATCACACAACGGACCAGCCAGCTTGCATGGTAAAAGTGCTCAGTGCTCTGTGTGATCCAGTCAGACAGCAGTGTTCGTATCAGAGCTGAGGGGTATTTTTAGTATAGAGTGGAAGTGAACAATTTTATGTTAATCATGAAATGAGGGCCATATAATATAGTAGTTTTAAATAGTGTAGTCCTATGTTAAGTAGGTTGAGGAATTTGTTACGGCTTTCTAAAGAGGGAGAGCTTGAAAGTTCGGGGAGTAGAGAATAGTTTTAATGGGTGAGGAAGGCAGCCTGGGAGAAGTCCTGTAACCGGGAATCTGAGCATTTGTTTAGTGTCGGAGAGCTGGATCTCATGCTTTTTGGCTTGTGTTCCTCAAATACAGTGTGTGTGTGTGTATGGGGATGCAGTTGTCTGTGTGGACAGCCATCAGCTAAATTGTGGATATATCCTCGCCAAAATGCTGGGCAATTGGAAACCCCTTTAACCCATTCCCAATAGCAACAGGCTTGGGTTAGGTGGAAGAGGAAGTTTCGGGTGATGGGAGGGTTAGAATGAATGGCTTGCCTGTCACTGTAGAAATCTCCAGTAGTTGATGCATCACTGTCGCAAAATGGTCTGTCGCAAAACAGACCATTGTGCCAGCCAACCGCACCTGTGTTAATGCTTAAATAAAGGTACTACTAATAAATTGACTGTTCTTTCCTCTACACATTAACACTTTGTCTTCCAGATTTCGTATCTGACCTTACATTGGCTCGTCAAGGTTACCCTCGCATGGCGTTCTCTGCCTGCTTTGGAGGCATCATCTTCAGTATCCTTTTATGTAGTTTCCCTCCAAGATGCATGCAATGCTATACTAGGCTGCCTAATATGTGCTTTTGAATGTTAGAGGGTTATTTGGATTTGTATACCTTTACTATACTTATCAAAGGAAAATTTATGTTCTTAAAATGTAAACTTAGCTTATAAAGGAAATGCAATATACCGTTTCTGACCTCTGCCTGTATGTATATAAAAGGTGAGTGAAATGCAGTGCACAGTCCTTGAAAATCCAAGATCCATAGTAGTTTATTGATTTTATAGCACAAACTATAATCTATGAAATCTGTTACATCTCTATAGTATCATAGGCGTTTATCATTTTTCTCTGATTTAGTTTAGAATGATCCCAAAAAAATCATAATCAAATATAAACAAATGTTTGAAACCCTTGAATCCAAAAGTGCACAGGAAAATGTAAATACATTTTAAAATGTTTGGTGATTAAAATACTTTAAAAAATAAATAAATAAAATACTGTAAAATATGTTATTTTTCCGATGTAAACACAGACGTGTTAATTGGGGTTGGTCTTGGGTGTTTGCTGCAGATGGGCCCGTCCAAGACAGTGTTACAGGTCAGTTGCCTTTTGCAGAGATATTACACGCTTTTATTAATTGCACTTGTATAAAATCTATATGTAGTTCAGTAGCCATTCTTCATATATTGTATCTATGTAGTTAACAGTTTGATTCTGTGCTGTGTCAAAATAGAACAAATTAATGATTTAATGAATGAATAAGAGCTGCTAGTTAGTGCATATAAGAAGACGTGTGTCTGTTATACCTGAATAAAATGATTATATTTAGTCCATGCTTAATCCAGTAAATAGTTCTCAAATTATAGCTCACTTCAATGCTGTGATTTGCCATTATAAATACAGATATAAAAAATGTATACTTGTACATACTCTATAATGAAACCTCTTCAGAAGATTACATAGAAGTTGTATTTTGGTAAAAGTATGTTGTGCTGTAGGCCGATGTTTGTTTGATGTAAGAAGACCTCATGGGATTATTTGATCACTATGTATGTGACACGTTTTCCTAATTCTAATAACTGCCATTGTTAAAATTTATTTTTTAGCTTTTTGTCGTGTTGCTTGAAGAATAATAATAATAAATAAAAAATGAAATAATATTCTGGAAATATAATCGCCCTTAGAATAAAAAAATAAAAATAAAAAATCAGGCAATAAATAAAAGCTTTAAGCTGGCCATACATTGGAGCGATTTATTGGCCTGATCCTACAATTTTCGTGGATCGGGCAAAAATAAATCGCTCTAGTTAGTGGCCATAATCAATTTTTAAAATACCCAATAAACGCACCAGAAATGCTGGTTACAATTATTGGATTTTTTTACTTGCTTGATTTTAGCGCCTGATTATTTAGGGGAGCCAATCCGCTTACTGAATGACTCCTTATTTTTTAAGTGCCTCTATCCACAGTGCAGCAGATCTATGTATTATGCTACTCTGACACCTGTGCATAGATATGCAGCAGGTAGTAGTATAGACAGGAATCAGCTGAAGCCGCACTGTGTGAAGCACGGCTTTGGCTGACCCGTCTCTACTGCTCCCTGCAATAGACGCAGCTGCATATCTATGTACTATGCTGCTTTGACGGCTTTGAAGGTATACTTCAGAGCTGTCAGAGCAGCGTAGTACTAGCCCTGGTCCCTTTTCTGCTAGGATTATATGTCCCAGCAGTAGAGGTGTATGGTGCCAATAAAGGGACATTTCCCTGGCGGGAAATCATCCCGTGTATCGGGACACCCCCTGCTGGGATCTATAATTGACCCAGTGTATGGCCAGCTTTAGTAATATACTAATTATATCATTGTATAGAAGCAAGATGAGATAACCGGTATATTGTGCCCATTGAAACCCTTTGTTTTGTCTATCTTTAGTTGGAAGCACAAGGTCTTCTGGTGTGGATTCTGGCAGGAGGACTTGGAGCCAGTCTGGTTTTCTCACTAATAGCTGTACCCTTACAGTGCTTTCACCTACGTCGTGGCTATGGAATTGCCCTACTCTTCATCTATGTTCTCTTTTTGATTGTGGCCCTTTTAACTGAATTTGGAGTCATCAAACTGGAAAATTCTTGACACAGAAAGAGATACTTTGCAAGAAAACACAATGATGTTCAGAGAATTTGACATATATCTTCCAGGTCTTCAATACCTTAACCCTAAATGGCTGCTTTTACTTGCTCAGGATTTAGTTTTGTTTTTATTTGACTTTTATTGAGTATATATTTTAGGCCACATGGACATAAAATATGTTCATGTTTTAAAAGGGAAAACAATGCATGTATTTTTATAAAAACTATTTGTAAAGTATTGGTGGTCAATCATATTTTTGATTCTTATTGTAATTACTGTAACCTTTTAAACACTGACTACCAAGTAAATCATGTAAGAGCTACTTTTTTGTAGCTATGATTTTTTTTTTAAATATATATATATATATGTATTTTTAAATAAAGTTGTTACTTGAATGTATATTGTCCTATTAGTCATTAATTGGTTATTTTAATGCAGAACCACTTTAGTAGATAAGTTTCCTATTTTTTCTTAACTCTAAGGGCCCTATTCAATTGTCTGAAGACTGGTAAAAGTGCAAACTGCGCCTATTCCCGTCTATTATGCTAATAACAACTAGCAGATTTTAATATGCACCTCTATGAGATAAACAGGGATCGGACATTGCCTTTAGTAGAAGAAATAGATCAGAGATATTTTAGTATCATTGACAGCAAAGTAAAGAAGGTGAGGTCCATTCCAAAAGGTAACCCTGCGCTCCGGAGGGTCATGGAAGAGTCTTATTATCATCACATCTACCACACAGTGGCTATTGAAGGAAATACACTTTCGCTGTCTCCATATAATTGAGACACGCTATGCAGTGTCAGGGAAGAGCAGAATTAAGTAATTGGTATGCATGCTGCAATGAAATATGTCAATGCTACCTTAGTGTCTCGAATAGGATCTGTGACATATTGGAAATTCATAGAAGAGTGTTGGGTTACGTGGACCCTGTTGCAGCTGGTCTGTTTCGAGCTAACCAAGTGTTTGTGGGTCATCATATTCCTCCACATCCTAGAGATGTAGACAAGCACATTTTTTTCCAGTTGTTAATGGTCCAAGAAAGTGTATAAATTTACAAGCCATGCAGTGGAGCCTGCAATATACAGTTAATCTACAGGGGAAGGCTTTTTATTATAAGTGTACTAAAATTTGGAAATTGGGTTATAATTAGCAAAATCATTATTACTTACATGTAAAGATCATGTTTTCTTGCGTATGTTTTTAATTAATTTATTCCATCCAATTCATTTTTCTTACTGCCGACTGTTTGTACCAGGAGGTAGATCTCTTAGACGTAGTGTTTTTAATGCACACATCCATTTTAAAAGAATGTGCCAGCTTATCTCAAATTAAAAATAACACACTGAGACCCAAGTTACAGAACAGACCATGGGGTTGTGGAGAGTGTGGCTCTCAGCAATTTTGCCATTTATACTTAATCTTCTTAAAGGCAAAATCCAAAGTGTTAAAAATCTGTTACCAACTGTACATGGGATGCGTTCTGTGCAAAGAAAATCCTATTTTCGAAATACAGACAGACGAAACCTCTTTCAGCTGTTTCTATTTAGTAAATATTAGTAATTAGAAAGGATCAATGAATTTATAAGTATACCAAATTAATTTTTCGGCATACTTACCCATTTACTATTTCCGAAAACCGCCGCAGAAGACCCATTGCACCGGACAGGTGAGTGTAGCAAGAGCAGAATCTTGGAGTCCAGCTGTGGGTAAAAGGTATTTAGATTCAGGCTGCGGGGAGGAGAGTGTTAAGGTAATGGAAGGGGAGGGTTAGGCTAAGGATTAGGATGAGGGTTTATGGTTCCAGAAAAATTTACCATTCATCCTGGGGATGACTTATTGCTGCTTTTCAGCGAGGCAGAAACAATGGATTTGAGAACCAGTTCGAAAACTGCTGGTATAAAATGGTACTTTTGAAACATCAGTACAATAAACAAAGATAATAACTAATGTAGTCAGATGGTGGCAATAAGTCAAATTACGATGATTGTGTATCCAGGAAACTGGGTAATGCGGACCCATAAAAAGCACACTGATTGAGGAAAGGTAATAAAGGAAACTAATGAACTTGATGGCATAAAAAAATAAAATACAGAATCAAGGGAATGTAAGCTACCAGAAAAGCTGCCACAATTCAGCTTAGAGATAACCAAGGAAAGGCTGTAAATTCCAAGGTGTGAAGTGTTCTGGTCTTTAAGGCATTTCAGGGAGATTTTAAATGTAGAAGTAGCAAGTTGTGTGTGGATAGGAAGAAAGTGAACTCAGGAAGGCAGAAATTTGAAGCTCAGCCTCAGACATGCTGTCGCCAGGTCACTTAAGGCCGGATTTTCACTTAAAAGACCGCACATACACAATCTATGTAACGAAATGGTACGTAGATAACGTAAAAGATTATATTTTATAATGTTTTATTGTGATGACCAAAACCAAACTGAACTTTTACTATAGTACAGGGCTTGACAAATCCTGGATACCAGGTTGCCATGGTAACTAGAAATTTAAACCTTGTACCCATAGTGATGCTAGAGAAGCATTAATGACTTTGAAACTGGAAGAGAAGCTAAGCAGTGAAAGGGGTTGCATAGGGGCCAGGGCCGGATTGAGGGCCATGTGGTCCTGGGGCTGAAAATGATCAAGGGCCCATGCTATATAGTATGCTTTGGAGAAAGAGATCACTCCCTGACATTCATCCTTATGCACTGCAGTGCAGTCCTATTTTCAGTTAGAGGCCTGGGGCTGTAGTCCCATTAGCCCCATTGTTAATCTGGCCCCGATAGGGGCCATGGATAAACTGTCGTGGTTGATTTTCATCACCGAAGAAAGAACTCTCCACCTCCCACATCTGCACCCTCTCACCATCCTGCTGCTTTCACCTCCACAATATAGCTTGCATCAGACCCTTCTTAATCATAAATGCCAGAAAAAGCTCATTCACTCTCATTATCTCCCATCTCGACTACTGCAACCTTCTCTCTGGTCAGTCTTGCTCCCCTACAATCCATGCTAAATGCTGCAGCCAGACTCCTCTTCCTCTCCCACTGCTCTGCCTTTACCTCCCCTCTTGGTCTATCTCTACACTTACTTCCTGTCCCCTTCAGAATTCTCTTCAAGCTCCTCATCACAACCATAAGGCTCTCTCCTCTTCCACTGCTTACTACCTCTTCACCCTTTTTTCCATCCACACTTTCTCCCAACCCCTCTGCTCTGCTGGTGCCTGTCACATTAACTCGAACCTGAAAACTACTTTTTACTCCAGCATCCAAGACTTCTCTTGGGCCGCACCTGTCACAAACTGTGGTACTTACTGCATCAGGGATCATCTGTCTGCTGCCCTTTCTGGCCATTACCATGTTTCCAAGACTATTTCATGGGCGCTGCCTTCTTGAAATCATCACATGACTTGTTCCAGCCAATCAGTGTCCAGCTCAAGGAATCACATGACCAGGCTATCCAATCCTGGTCATGGGCATTCTATTTAAACCCAGAGCACTGTATCCACAGTGCCAGAACTACTTAGCCATTCAAGGTGTCTGGTTCCTATTTACTCCTTGGGAGATCTTTGTCTGCAGTCTGCAGCTTGCAGCAATCAGCCTGATTATCCCAGTCAGCAGTGAACAGTCTGCAGATTTCTATTCCATTCTGCAGATTGTCATTCCTGGTCTAGTTCAAGTCAAGTCCTGTTCCAAAAAAGTGTGGTGTGATGAAAGTCGCTGTGAAACTAAACCACTATCTAAATAAATACGAACATATATGCACTGAGAAAATCTTCCTCTTTTGTATAATCAAACAATAATAGGACGAATAATGGAGTATGTATGAATAACTTAGTATATAAAGGATAATCAATCAATGAAAATAAATAATCAGTCAATGTAGCTAAGAAATAAATACACATATAATAGTAAATAAATGGATACTGTATGTATATGAGGTAGAATAATAAATAGGAGGGAAGATCAATAAATAAATAAAATCAGAGTCCAAATTAAAATACTAAGAACAAGTCCATCAATTAGAAGGGGCTACTCTAATTTATGGACTCTAATTTATGGACATCACACCACACTTCCTTTTTTGTCCAATTGCATTTGTTTGGGGTTTTGGTAAATTACCCCTTGTGGTGTGTAGAATTGCTGCAGTGTGAGCGCTGTAACTCTCTGCCCTTTGTGTTGCAAGTCTTGTTCCAGTTCATGTCTTCTGGTCCAGTCCAGGTCAAGTCAAGTCCTGTTCTAGTTCATGTCTCCTGGTCCAGTCCAGGTCAAGTCCTGTTCCAGTTCATGTCTCATAGTCCAGTCCAGGTCAAGTTAAGTCCTGTTCCAGTTCATGTCCATTCCTGGTCCAGTACAAGCCAAGTCTAGTCCAGTCCTGGCCAAGTCCAGTCCAGCTAAGCCTGTCTTGTCCACTCCAGTCAAGCTTGTTTAGTCCAGTCCATACAAGCCTTCCTTGTCTAGTCCAGTCCAGCCTTGCCATGTATCTTAACCCTTTGCCCACTAATACATGAGCAGATCATATACTAAACCCTCTAGCTTCCAACACCACACTGAAACCCATCACGTCCCAGGGAACCCAGAGCGGATTCCCAACCAAGTCAGTCCGTGATAGCACCTCTGCATTGGAACAACCTATCAGGCAATCCAACACCCTCCAACCCTTCACACTCTCCCTCAAAACTCACTTTAGGCTACCCTACCCTTCCTCTACCTAAGCTTACCCTCCCTCCTCATCTTCATCCCTGTGTCTCCTGTTTGTTTACTCCTTCCCACTTAGCATGTTAGCTCTTATGAGCAGGTTTCTCCTCCCTCCTGTTATACCCTTCTACCTTGTCTCTCTACTATTTATCTCTCCCCTTATTCAGGCGCTCTTTCACTCATATTCTCACGCTTCTTTATTTTCTCAACATATTGTTCTGCTATTTTTGTACTGTACTTTATTTTTGCATTGTACTCATATTATATTACTTATTTTGCGAATTTATACTGTCTGTCATTTATTGTATTGTATATGTGTTTATTGTTTTTCCTACTTTCTCTATACAGTTCTGTAGATACCTTGTGGGGCCTTATATATAAGCATTATTATTAATAATAATAATAATTATAATAATATAATTAGGAAGTCAGAAATCTCAAAGCAAAAGAGAAAGAGCAATCCATAAGTGACATTTCAAAAAATTCTGGCACACTTCAGAATTTAGTTACTGGTTTAACACAGCCTGTTGGCTATTTATGATAATGCAAATATCCCATAATAATTATTATTATTATTATAATAATAGAATGAGGAAGTCAGAAATCTCAAAGCAAAAGAGAAAGAGCAATCCAAAAGTGACATTTCAAAAAATTCTGGCACACTTCAAAATTTAGTTACCGGTTTAAAACAGCCTGTTGGCTATTTATGATAATGCAAATATCCCATTACCGACAATTGGCCGGATACTGAACTCTGGCTGACAGGGGACTTACAAAAGTCATTTGTGTAAGTCCCGTCAGGGAACATCTGCACATACGTAAGGTAGATGTTCCCTGTGCGTAAGAACTTCATTATGTATGTCAGTTCTTACAATGAAGGGGCTGTTCCTTCACTTATGATGGCTCTTAGCCATTTAAATGAAGGGTCCGGGGTGGGGGAAGCCCTGTTACGACTAGTCGTAATAGTTAAGGTAAGAATTTCCTACCGACAGCGGGAAGTGCAGAGGGCATGCACTCCCCGCTACGGGAGCGTACCTACGGACCTTCGCACGCACATAAAGCGTGTGGGGGTCTGGATCTTCACCAATGAGTCTAGTTGGCTGTGTGTGTATATATTTGACACAATTGTCCATTTGAAATTATTCGTCAAAATACCTGGCTTGTACATTTTTGGTCTGACGCCTAGATTAAAAAAAAATTCAAACCCTGGTGTAAGATCATTTCAATTCTTTGTGATAGTAATACCTGATGTAGCAGTGGGATCGAAGTATACTTGCTCTTCCACTGATGACTTTTTTATCTTTGAGATTTGGCATTCACTGTACAAGTGTCTTCTGCACATGCAATGCTCTTCTCCACTTACTAAATTCTCCTGGTATGCATCCCCATGTAGAACTTGCAATTTTTGTGTGTTGTGAGGATAAAAATCTCCATTCCAGCAGTTATTCTGTTATCATCCATCCAGGGATCATGCAAATAACAAGTAATACTTATGTATCCAATCTCAATGTCCTATAGATCGTAAGCTTGCAAGCCCCTCTTACCCACCCAATGTTGAAGATTAATATATATAATAAATATATGAAATAATAAATCACTATTAAAAGATTACCAACTACAATCTGTACATGGATAAGAACAAAGAACATCTAACCGTGGGGAAAAGCAGATAGTCGCACATGGGTGCACATCCTTTGGCTTTTTCACCTTATGATTATGCTCAATAATAAATAGGCTCCCATTTATATTGCCATGCCGGTGCAATGTATGATTAAAAAATGTGTTTCACATTACTAAATATGTTTAATTTGCAGGAATTTCTAATCAGACAGTTCACTGTTTAGCGTTAGAATGTCATATTGTTGTCATGTTTAGACTTGTAGTGTAGCTTATCATTTTGTACTAGTAATGTCATGTTTTACTAAAAGATTGCATAAAGCGGTCGCAATTTATAGATATAGATATTTTCTAATGTTATGTGTACATGTTTAGCTAAGTTTATTGACCCTGTGAGCTAGGCTAGGAACACCTGTACATTATGCTGATTACCCTCTTGACAAGGGACAATAGAACTGCGAGGATCCAATAAACTACAGGGAATCTGAGATGACCTGAAGTATCAACCTATCCAGATGACAGATGACCTTCCACCTGTGATGTCATTATTCCTTTGATCATGGTTGTTAAAAAGCACATGCTGTGACCCTGAAGGTAGAGTGTTCATATATTGAAGTTCGTGTCAGTACTGATTTGCGTTACTGTTAACGCTATTGGAATAAATCTTTTTGTGTGTTGGACCACAATTGCAATCGGATTTGACTTCTATTATTTTCCAGGTGCGCATTCACGCATTGCATACAAACTTAACACCTGTCTGTTTGTTATTACCAAGTCTTGCATTATAATGGTTGTTACATGCTATGTAATATGTTGGAACTACTGTTATATATATAAAGCTGTTAATAAATAGATAATAAAGTATATGTGGGGTATATTATAGGTCTAGCAATAGCACATACTATAACATGTAGGGTATATTAGAGATCTGGCAATGGTACTCTATACTGTAAATATTATGCCATTCCTAAACCCTAATCTACACCACATGCATACCTCCCAATATTTAGAATCCCAAAAACGGGACAAGCAAGCACTGCCCCATTCAGCTCAAACCCTGCCCTTTCTGCACTCTTTCTTTATAAACTCTTTACTGTCTGCGAATCAAGAAAGTCTTCCTGAAATAGGGAATCTACTTCTGCACCCTTCTTGCGCCCAGTCATCTGTTGGTGGCCCCTGTATGCACCCAGTCATCCAATTATGCTCCCTGTATGCTCCACTTCTTTACATATGCCCCTTAAATGTGCTCAGCCATCCACATATGCATATACCTCCTATGGGAGCCCTTTACAACCAAATTTGTTTCCTTGAATGAAGCGGCTGTAATATCCTGAAAATTTGTATAGTTATGAGGTAGATGTTTTGTAAAAATGATACGGGAGTGGTTTCCATGGTAATTGGAGTTTAACACGCGGGGATGGTCGCTAGGCAACTGCCCAACAACAAGGACACTTTGTAGCACGTGAATTGGTTAAAAGTCTCTGTGAAGAGTCATTTGGTGTGTGCTGTTGGGAGTTAGGGCAGTTGAGAGATCGGCTAGAGAGGGAAAGGATGTGGTTGACGGGAGTGAGGCGCTTTTGTTAATTTAGAGAGGTTAAAGCTTTGGGGAATTTGGCCATAGTGAAAGGAATCAAAGAATCGGAGGCGACGACAGCAGTTCTAGTCGGTAACAGTGTGAGTCCGGTGGCAGTAATTTCAGGTCCAGTCGGTTACGGTGAGTGTCCGGTGGCGACGACAGCAGCGCAAGTCGGTGGTAGTCCAGTCGGTGATAGTTGAATCCAGGTTCAGTCGGTGATAGTGTGTGTCCAGCGATAGCAGTGCAAGTCAGTGGCAGTGTGTATAGCAATTGTGTCAGTCCGGTCGGTGTTTCCAGGTCCAGTTGTGTAACGGCAGGTCAGACGGGGTCCTTATTGATGGGCAGTTCCGGAGTACAGCAAAAGGGCAAAGGAAACCCTTTGGAGCACACAATAGTTTTCTGAAATACAAAACTATTGCACTTTGAACTGTATATTTAGGGAAGGTCTAAATAGATTAAGAGACTATTTTAAACAATTTCACCATATGGTATTCTTAGGAACAATTTAATAATAGGGGTATATTGTTAAGGGGAGGTTTGTTAATTTATCAATTTAAATGTTAACTATATTGATTATTAAGGTTTAGGAGAGTAAAAAATAATATCTGAAAGTAAACTAATTTTACTATATTACAAATTGTTATTTGCCTCCTCTTTTCTCTGAGTCGTCTCCACTAGCTCAAATTTCACGTTCCGCAATCCTCACTTACCTGTATTAAACCTCATCATTGGGGTGTCACTTGGCCGCATATGTTAAGTCATTGTCATCCAGAGAAACAATTTTTTTTCCTGCAGGACTGCTGTAGGGGCCCTGTTGCTTGGTACTGAGGTTTTTTTTTATGAATGACAAAACTGTACAGGAAAAAAATTAAGTAATAATAATAAATAAAGAAAAACAAGCCTGCCCCCAGTCTGAAAGGCAGACAGGACAGTCACCAGCTGAAATTGGGACAGCTGGGAGGAATGCCCATATGTTCTTTATATAATGTACCATGTCCAGACCCCTAATATACCACACACGTATTACTGCGTTCAGAAAAATTAGCTCAGCCCAGCACGAACACCGTCACAACATATGTGTACAGACTTGAGTTCATTATCCAATCATATGCCACCACGCTCTATTTTAATAAACAACCCTGTATGTGTTACGTCTGCGCTTCTATATTCAATATAACACTAGAGTTAAGATTATATTCAATTCGTTCATTACGCCATGTTGTAGCCTTTCCTATAGTTGTCTTCGATGTATTTTATAGCACCAAAAATGTCCGCCACTCGAACCCTTTTCACCGGAAACTAGCGACGCTAAAGCTGCATGATATTCTTCACCTAGTGTTTCGGAATGTCTCAAGTGACCTATGAAAGTAGTTGCGATTGGTTAATAGTACAGAATTAGTCACATAAGCACATCCAATAGAAGAAAACTAGAGTGTGTGGGTGGGTCTAGAGCTAGGAATCCGCTGTGAGTCATATGTCAGGAAGCCTGGCAACTTCCAGGTGATATTTATATAAAGGAGATCGCTGATATGGTAGCAGAGATACGAGGAGGATCACAGCTACTGCTATGAAAGAGCAATAAATGTAATTTTGTAAGTACACTTATTCTGAGGGGGTTTGGGATTTTCTGTTTAAGCTTCTTAGGGTGTGGGGGTCACCAGTGATTGTTCTAGGACTTTATATATAATATATAAAGGTCTAATTGTGGCATTTGTTCCAAAGAGAGTGTACACTGTGTTGAATCGTTTACTTAAACTTAAATGGTAACTTTAAAAATGATTTATTAGAGTAAATTCCAAACATAGGAAGTGTTAATGCATTCAAACTCCTAGTATTTCTCACTATAAAAATAAATAAATGCTGCATAGAAACATTACATACATGTGTATTTACATTTCTTTTAGATAGCATATGTTCTAGAGGTGTGTTTTGTAAATTAAATTTTTTCATTAGGAAGTAGTTTTAATGGATCTGATTACAGATGTGTTTATTATCTTTATTATAGATTTAAGAAGACCTTCAAGATGATCCTACTGCAGGTGCTTGGAGTAGGGTGATTGACACTTCAATGGCCGGAACAGAGTTTCAATGGCCACAGTTGGGTGCCCGCTATGGGCTGAGGGCAGCGCTTGTGGTGTTGTCTGGGTCACTTTTGGTGGCTCTCATTCCACTTTGTGGGCTGGAGTCACAATACAGAGCTGCTCTGAAGGTTTTGTTGCAGTATAACCTCTGGGGTGGCAATGAGCGGATTCACAAATACTCTGGACAAACTACTGGCCTGGCTGTTGCATCAACTGCAATCGAACTGTTGGTGTTTAAGCCAAAACCATCTCCAGGTAAAAGGACATTGTATACGGGGTAATCTGGAAGGCAAATATCTAAAGTGGTAATTGACATAAAGTTGAGCAAGTAATTTGCATGTTGTTTAAGATCTTTCATTAAGATATTGGGGTTTGAGTTCTGTTTAGTGTATTTAAACAGTAAACGTAATGGTGTATATTTGCAAAGTTTAAGTATTGCGTTTACCTAACAAAGTAATGTAAGTGTAACAACTTAATATGTAGTTATATACATACACACAAACATATGAACTAGAGTTTTAGCCCATTTATAAGTAACAGATCATTACCAGATGGAACGGGTACTGTATAATTATGCTCAAGATTCAACAGTCGTGACTAACATGAAGTGCTTCATAAACTGGTTATCCACAGACAACAAAATAAATGTAAAGGTAAAAGAAAATGTTTAGTAGGAAAGTAAAATAATAATGAGCTCAGTAAAATAACGGTTAGAAATAGGTTTAGCAAAAATAGTGATGCAACACCAGTGATAAGAGTACACAAGCTTTTATAAGCTGTTTATGCCTGTTTGTGATGATACTATGCAAGCAGCAAACTATTATAACATTGCTTTTGATAACATGAATATACGTTCTGTGAAATTGTAGTTTACTGAATATGCTGTTTTTTTTAAATATTACACCATAATTATTATTTAACCTACAGCAACAATCTTTCATTTATGTAAAAGGTTGTAGAAAAGAATAAAGAACTGTTATTTGTGGAAATTAATCCAGACAACCAACATGGCTGTTTATTGGTCTTCTCTAATCTTAAACTGACAATTTGTGTAAAAGATCGTTTATCTGTAAAAATCTTAGACTGTAATATATTTGAATATTTCAGATATCAAGTTTGAAGCCAAAGCTGCATTAAACCAAGCCCTTGAAATGAAGCGCAATGGCAAGAAAGATAAGGCCCATAAACTACTTCTTCATGCCCTGAAAATGGATCCAGATCATGTTGATGCTCTTAACGAGCTTGGTATTCTTCTAGAGGAAGAAAAGGATATCATACAAGCAGACTATCTTTATTCCAAGGCATTAATGATCTCTCCACACAATGAGAAAGCTCTCGTAAACAGGGATCGGACGTTGCCTTTAGTAGAAGAAATCGATCAGAGATATTTTAGTATCATTGACAGCAAAGTAAAGAAAGTGATGTCTATTCCAAAAGGTAACCCTGCGCTCCGGAGGGTCATGGAAGAGTCTTATTATCACCACATCTACCACACAGTGGCTATTGAAGGAAACACCCTTTCGCTGTCTGAAATTCGCCATATAATTGAGACACGCTATGCAGTGCCAGGGAAGAGTCTCGAAGAGCAAAATGAAGTTATTGGTATGCATGCTGCAATGAAATATGTCAATGCCACCTTAGTGTCTCGACTAGGATCTGTGACAACCAGTGACATATTGGAAATTCATAGAAGAGTGTTGGGTTACGTGGACCCTGTTGCAGCTGGTCGGTTTCGAACTAACCAAGTGTTTGTGGGTCATCATATTCCTCCACATCCTAGAGATGTAGACAAGCACATGCAAGAGTTTGTGCAGTGGCTCAATTCAGAAGAAGCCATGAACTTACATCCTGTGGAATTTGCAGCCCTTGCACATTATAAGCTGGTATATATCCACCCTTTTGTAGATGGTAATGGAAGGACTTCTCGCTTACTCATGAATGTTATTCTGATGCAGGCAGGATACCCACCAATCACTATCCGGAAAGAGCAGAGATCGGAATATTACCTTGCCCTAGAACTTGCTAATGAAGGTGACGTGAGGCCTTTTATTAGATTTATTGCCAAATGTACAGAGACCACCTTAGACATGTTGCTGATCGCTACAGCGGAGCACCCTGTAGGCCTCCCAGAGCCCAATTCGGACATCTATGAATGCCAGCAAACTATTCAAGTAAAAACATGAACTTGAAAGAAATGTGTACATCTGTCAATTACATTCACACCTCACAGGATGCTGCTCATCTCCTTAATTTATTTGATCTTTTTATTTAGTTTTTGTTTGTAAATGTTGTTTTTCATTTCAGTGCTGAAGTGTATCTCAAATGGTTTCAACTTGTTATTAAGTAAAGATATAGACAATTCTACAGTTATAATATTGTCCACACTCCATATGAAATACCGTGATTATGGCCACCAGTTATTAAGCCACATTGTAGTATATTCTGTTATTTCTACGGGTTTACATACTTTTATAAAAAGTCTTACAAAGTGCATCACATCATGAGGTTTACACCTTACTATTATCCATTATAATGTTTGTATTACAAATCAAATATTGGCACTGAAATAAAGAATGAGTTATTTTTTTTCAAGTGGGTAGCAAAACCAGACATATTTCATGTTCCTGCACATCCATCTGAATATAGCTATAATATATTTTCCTCTCGCAGAAAAAATCCAGCACAAGGCAAACAGTTTGCTGAAGAGCG
>WWET01000258.1:131783-143243 GCA_011038615.1 Limnodynastes dumerilii | reverse complement strand
ATATTTTAACCCCCTCAAATTTGTAATAAACTTTTACAAAATATAAATAAGAAATATTGTCAAACTCATGTGCTAACTGCTAAATGTGCGTTTTTTGTACAGCAAAAGATCCCAAAAATGGCTCGGCCAATATAGGAGTCAAGGAAGGTAAATAATTAGCACATTCAACTTTTACCCACATTTGATTAAATGACTTAAAATTGTCTTTAAGCTGATAATGTTATATATAAACATGGAAAACATCAGTACACCAGCGTGGTTATAATGAATTAGCTCGTTTACCTGTAATTTTTTTTTTAACGTTTGCAGAATAAGTTATTCTACTAATGTAGGGCTCAACTATTTTTTCAAATCTTGGCAATAGACCAAAAATTTAGCATCCGTGTTTTAAAGAGGTCTTTCTAGGCTAGACACATGCAATATCCAAATTTGATTTACAAAATATTGATTCCGGTACTATAAATTTAATAATGGAGTATACACATCAGAGTGATTTCAGTAATAAAAATATAAGTAAATAAAGCATAAAATGTTTCCAAGTTTATGGTAAATTTTTATTTATAAAATTTATAGCTCTGTAAAAGTAATTGTGTGTGTATAGATAGATAAGGAGGTTATAGTAATGTAAAATACCTCATTATTTATAGGCATATCTGTTTCTTTCTAATTGCTCCACTCGACACCCCTCAATTCACTTACCTGTTGAAATCTTGTTACCTCATGCATAATCTGTTGAGGCCGCTATTCCCGCCTTTCCTCATATTTACTGAAACTGCTAAATCTGATCCTAGACATATGGTTCTAAATTTCTAGTCACAAAAGCAGCCTGGGCTTTAGCATGCTCTGCATTGTAGGACAAGCTTAGATTTGTGAAATCCTTTGATATATTTGGGTATTTCCAATAAAATTTCCCCTAAAAGTGAAAAGTAATGTATTTAAACCTAAAGTTGTTCCAAGCCATTTTGTAAGGTTCTGCATATTTTATTGTACTTGGTCTCTCCCACAAATTTACACACACAGGAGTCTTCTAAGAGAACACTTTGTTCCACTGTGAACGGTATCAGATGTAACAATTTTTGCAACATAACAAAAAAGTTCTTACATGGTCATACTGTCCTAAAACACATACTGAAAGAATTTAATTTAACTGACCATAATGGTTTCTGTAACAGCTTAAAGGCTAGATTTACTAAACTCAACTGCAGAAAAGGAAAGGTGGAGATGTTGCGGATAGAAAACCAATCAGAATCTAACTCATTTTTTCAATTATATTCTAGAGAACATCAGCTAGAATCCGATTGGTTACTGTGAGCAACATTTCCACTTTTCCACATTTGAGTAGGTGCAGAATTCATTTATTTTTTTTTCAATCTACCAAAACATTAAATTCTATTTTTCCGAAGAATGGAGATACAAAAATTCTGAATTACTCCAATTAATAAGAAAATTATTTTTATTTATATAAAAGGCCCAACCTAGTCAGAAGCTCATCTCCAGGTTTCAGGGGTTGCTTGTTTGTTTTTTTAATTAGAGCTAGTTTACATTGACTTTATTAGTGATTAAGTGCATGATAGATAATGCAAAGGAAAATGTGAAGACTTGCACAATGTGACAAATGTCTGTGACATGGCAACAAAGAACTTTTTAGAGAACTGTAATTTAATAAAACAAGTGGCAACATCAACACATCACAACAAAAAATGTATGTCTGCAGCAAAACGCAGCTACGTCCTAGTACTATAGTACCAACAATTCCTGGTAAAACTTTGCGCCATGGTCCTTAAAGTACTAAAATTTCTGAAAATAAATCATTGCAATTTTTGTTTCGTTTTTTTTACACAAAGCATATGGATTTTTTTTCTTGTATCCAATAACAAAAACTTTGTAAACACAATAGAAATTAAAATTATTAAAAAAAAAAAAATCAACACTGCATTATATTATGTGATAAAATTAATTCAAGGAAGTGATTCAATATACTAAAATGGGATTTTGTTTCTCACCTCCTCCTGTTCAATTCACAGAGATAATAACTATTAGACAGTGGTGAAACTCATCCAAATGCCTGAACATATGCAGCGTCTTAATTCAATAACACTTTCCCGATCCGATGAAAATATATATATTAGTTGCAGTTAGTGTCACACATAAGGGGTTTGCTGTAGGCTGAGTTGCTTGTCAAATGCTAGCAATTAAATATACCCCTGTCTCTCTCTCTTTATGTAGAATAAACCCTGGTCACATATTTCCATTTGGTGATCCATTTTTGGTATTTGATCTACCCCCTAATGGGTAAATGGTTAAATAGAACTCATAATACCAGGCTACTACGTGTGTGACAGAGCAGTGCCGTTTTCTAGAACCAAAAGCTTGTTCACATTTGCACATCAGGGTGTACTCCATAAAAATGGAACAAGGCTGTTTTCGGCATGGATCCAATGTTTAGTTAACATTTATCCATACACCCAATTAGCAGGCATGTCAAAATACATCTCTTTATGAAAAACAATACTCCTTAAAGTATCTAAAACAGCTCTGGCTACAATATTATCAAAGAGAATCTACCTTATGAGGAGTTTTACCTTTTTTTAAACATTTAATATGGCAGTTGGGCATCAGGTACAATATCTGTCCAGAAACACAGTAACACTGGAAATATAGATCTTTACACAATAGAATCCTTTAAGATCTGACCCACGTCAGGTTCATGGATAGCTGATCATCAGTGAAACATGATGTGGCAGTGTGCATAACCCAAAACAGTGGCAAGTTATAATAAAAATGGTTATCAGGCTTGGCAAAAAGTCAAAGAATTAATGCTACCGGGTTATTTTGTGTGGCCATACATATAATGCTACCACGTTAAAGAAAGGAACGGCTGAAAAATCTAGATCTCCTAAAGGACATTACCCCTGATAACAGGCAGAGTCATGATGTTAATAGACTTTAAGCTTCAGAAACATAGGCAAGTTCTAATATGACAATGCCTCATCTTACAAAGCAGAGAAGACTGTCCCCTCTGACAAATGATCACAACTTAAAATATTTATATAAAAAATAAACAAAACTTTACCATAACCATTTAAATGCCAGAGATTAATCTGCCAACGGACTAATCAGAATTCAAGAGTCATTTTGCACCTCGTTACTAAGCTGCTATTTTCCGCAGTAGTCACCCTACATCACCAACATGAACCACATGGGCAGTGTATAATATACCTAAACATACATGTGTATAGCAGGCCACAGCAGCATATTGCCTTGCTAACCCCACATGCAGAGTGCACAAGCAATTGGATTGTTATTGGTACAGAAAATATTTGAATCCAGTTTTATCCAATGCAAAACATCATCATTGTAAATATCACTGGGGGGAAATAAAAAGCATGACATAAGGGAAATACATAAAAATTCCCTCTTAGGATTGGTTCCACTATGACCTTTGCAATAATGTGATTTATAGACATTCTGCAACAACAGGTGTAAAAACATATCCAAACAGACCGATATTAGCTGCTCCTACATTGCCTTGCCTGCCTCAATATGAGGGAAAGGAGGAAGCCTACAGTCTGTGCTATTAAAACATCAATAGGACAGGTCAGAACAGGAACTAGAAAAACTGAACAAACTAGGGATTTGTCCCCACTCTACAGTTCAAGCATTCAGTGGAGCTGTGAGAGCAGCTGCGGTGATGAATAAGGACACAAAGGGTATCAATTCTTTCACATTTTCCAATTGTATGGAGTATGGCTCCTCTTCCCGCCAAATCATTTCTGGAGCAGCATCCGGGCAAAGTCTGCATTGGACATTTTTCGGGGCTCCCCTTCAGCACCTGAAGTTTGTTGTGGCTGAGGGGTACCATTTTCTGTTTTTGTGGTTGGTGCATTCTGGCGATGTAATGAGCGAGGTACCAGAGCCACCTGGGTTCTTCCTTTACCCCTTCTAATAAAAAATAAAAATTATATATATATTTATTATAATAATGATACTTTTAAACAATTTCAATTTAACCAGTGAGTGAGCAATACTAGTTAATCTGATAATTACAGCAGTACTCCTTTACACACTATACAGTATATCAGGCCTATCAGATAGGATAGCAGTTTTCTGGTGTGCATAAGAAAATCTATTAGAAAGGTGAAAATATTAATATGCTCACTCACCAAATATACAGTATTTAGATAGAAAAAAAACCTGATGTCATTATTAAACAGATACAACTGCTGCAAAATACTTATTTTCTTAGAAATCAAGCAATATTGCAGATGAAAGTAATTGCTGGGATGCTAAACCTATTATTCTGTCCTATTTGGCCTACAAAGTGTAAGAGATTCGGATACAGTTCTGCCTTTAACTGGTCACCTCTGTTACTCATATTGTAGACCTGCACTGACATAACGGTCAGTTAGAAGAATAAAACTAAATTACATTGTACTTACGCTCCATATGCTTGTCGTGGGACCATAGACATCGATGGCATTGCCGTTTCCTCTGCCCGTTTTCTCATGGGAGGATTACTAATCGCCACCTTAATGTTGTGGTCCTTGATTGCTGTACCATCTAATTTCATTACAGCTTGTGAAGCCTGGGCCTCATTTTCATATTCAACATATGCAAGTCCCTATAAAGATTAAATAAACACAACATTCATACAGTTGAAAACTCAAATAGTTCTGGAATCTTGTTATAGGCCTCAGTTATGCTCCCAGCATGCGATTGCCGATAAACAGGACAATTTTGCCCCAGGGAAAGGTCCACTGCAGAGGCCAGGAGCAATAATCTCTGCAGGAGAGCCTGCAGCAAGCCTATTGGCTGACCGAAAAAGAACTAAATAAATATGAATGGGAAAGAGAGTGTGAGAAGTTCAGCTGCGCTGTGCAGAGCCTCCCACACTCACAGGCAGAACCGCACCGTGCCCTCTCTCCCAGTCTGGGCATACAGCGCTGTTAAATGTCTGTCCGGCTGTCATTTTACAGAGGCAGAGAGGACACAGTGCTGCAGAACAGCAGGCCCCTCAAAAACAGTAGCTAGGGTCTGAATATCAAGCAGGAATTCTGACTGAGGAGATAATCGGACCCTAGCGTTTAAGGTTTTTTTGCCATTTGAAAATGCACACTAGAGCGATTTTTGGCCAAATCCACAAGAACTATGATTGAGCTGATTGTGTGGCCAGTTTTAGTTAATTTTGCCCTTTACCAACATAGGGTATCAACACTAGAACCTTTGTTACATTAGCTGAAATTGCAGTGTTAATATAAAGCAGTTGAGTATATGTCACATGCAAAAGCAGTCAGGAATTCTCTACTTGGGGGAGGGGAAGGGACCTCCAGGACTTTGTCCCGGGCCTGAAAAGGGGATCCCGCCAATACTCTGCTCAGCTCTCCAGCAGCAGGTTATTGGCGGTAGGAGGCCAGCCTCTTACTGCTGATTCTTGCAGCTGGAAAGCTATAGGAAACAAGAAAAGGAGAGGGATTTAATAAGGTGCACTCTCGTCTGCTCAGATTGAGGAACAATCCAATCAATTCAAAAATAAAACTATTAGTTCTTATTAAAATGAATAAACTTGTTTGTTGTCAACATCAATTATAGCTTATTAAGTTAGTTGAGAGGGCACAAAAATATCTATGGTTGGCACATGATGCCAGCGAAATAGGTTAAAAATTAGGGCTCACAACTTATATACACCTCTCTCCTTTATCCTATCTCTAATATTGCTAAATATTACCTTTAATTGGTTTGCACTATATATAACGTTTAGACACTAGGATTACTAACGGTCATTAGTATTATTAATAATTGTGATACTAATATTCCTACTTGGAAGATAGTTATACTGTTCTATTAAAATTTGAGTTGTCTTCCAAGAGGATACTAGGAGAACAAAGACACACGCTCTCTTGGTATTTTGGATTGTGGGTGTTATAATTTCATCTTATTATGATACTTACTGCTTACTATCTTTGTGGCAGCCCCTCATAACTTTGCATAGACTGCTTGGCCATAATATTTATCTCAGGTTTACCCCTATATCCCCCTCTTGCTTTTAATCACACATTTTTGTCTTGTGTGTCACTTTTTTGTTAATACAATTTTTAACCTATTTTGCTGGCATCATGTGCCAACCATATATATTTTTGTGCCCTCCCAACTAATTTAATAAGCTATAATTGATGTTAACAACAACAAAAGTTTACTCATTTTAATAAGAATAAAGTTTTATTTTCTAATTGATTGAACGGTTGTCCCTTTATTTGAGCAGACGAGAGTGCACCTTAGTAAATCCCTCTCCTTTTTGTTGTTTCCTCTGACTTGTATACTGAGGGTAGGGTAGCACCGGGGGATCAATAGTTAAGGGGATATTGCCAATTTTGGCCCTTACATGAGTGAATATCCCCCAGTCTCTCTAATGAAGGATTAAATACCTACACAGTTTTTAGCTGGGTGGGAAGTCAGATTATTGAGTGCAGCATTCTGCTTTTCTAACTACCTCACAGCTGGAAAGATATACCAGGCTGTATCAGTGGCCTTAGCCCAAGAAGAAATCCCCTGCGCATTGGCTTGCTGTAGGTCTGTGGGCCTCCACATATGCATTAGTAGTCACCTGGTCCACAGAGTACAGGTCACAGCCCCCGCAATTTCTATACCAATAGCAGAAGTATTTTATCAAACCAAACATACAACTCAAGCTATAAATATCTAGGAGGCACCATGCCAATGTACATAAGAAATGTGTAATAATTTGTTATAATTTGTTTTTGTTTTTTATCTCGCTTAAAGGTATTACAAATGACTAGAATGACTTACCTTTGGCTTTCCGCCACGATTGGTGACTAGCCGTATCTCTTTAATGGTACCATGCTCCTTAAATAGGTCTTCAATTTCTTCTTTGGTGCAGGAATACGGTAACCCAGAAACAAAAAGTTTGTGTTTCTCCATAGCCGTGCTGTATTTGAACACCTGAAATAGTCAGAGCCATATTCATTAACAGCGGTAGTGTTTGGTATTTAAGATTTTTTTTTTTTTTTACATTTACAAGTATAATCTGAACATATTTTTCAGAAGAGAACCAGCCACCACTAAAACTTATCAGCTGGTGTTAGTAGCATGCCAAATAGCCATTACAGAAAGGGGCTCTGATCATTCAGTTTATTCTTTTGACTGCAACCCCTAAAATCAGGTTGTTTATATTAATCCTAATGTAGTGGTGTTTAAAATTTTGATACTGATTTCCAACCAGTGGTTGGAGAGGACATTTAGAAGTGGCAGTATGAAAATATAGTAATAGAAGTGAATGGAGCTTTAAATCAGTTGGAGAAGAGACAGTATGGCATACCCAGAAAAACAAAGACTGTGCCAGGAAAACATTGCTTACAATTGAAAAGCTCCCTAACATCTGAAATAAATTCATAATACACAAACATTTTTAATAAATAAGCCCAAAACTTTAAACGGTCTTTAAGGAGGATCAATGATAATATATTGTGAGGTCCAAATGTACATTTTCTATATGTGTACCATATGTGAAAATTTAGAATGTACCAATAACGTTCTGGAAAATAGTGTTACTGGAGGAACATATTAGAAAAAGGTGCAAGTAATTTGTTATATAAGGAAAACAGTATAACTAATGTGGTTTGCTTATCCTTAAACTCCCATGAGCTTTATAACCTTAGGATTAATAAGATTAAAACCCAACCTTAAAATCTGGGTTCTTGTTCTTGTCCACACAAGGAGAAACAAACATGGGTCTTCCATTGACCTGTTGCCGATCCAAAGTTAGTGCATCAAGAGCACTTTTCTCGTCTACAAATTCAACATAGCAGTATCCACGGAAGGTCCCTTTATTATTATAGATCACCCTGACCTGGGTGATTTCTCCACAGCCAGCAAACACCTTTCTAAGCTGTTTCTCTGGATCATTCATATTGAAGGGCAAATTGCTGACAAACACTGTAATAGCGTCCTTGTTAACATCATGAAGGACCTTGACCTGTTCCCTTGCAGCAGAGGGCTTCTGCTTGGCTGCTGGCTGAACTTTAGAGGGTCTGCTCCTGCCAAACAGTCCCATTTCAGTCTCCATTTCTTCTGTCTCATGGTCTTCAACCTGTTCATCACCCTTGTGCTTCTTACTGGGCTGCTCTGCTACAGGATACAAGTAGAGATAACAGTACTGCTTTAAAACTGTCTACATACAATGCTTAGACTACTGAAACTTTAAGAACACAGAGTGGTAAAGAGGATGTAACCTCACAACTAGAACGGATGGGAATCTCACCTTCCTCCTCACCCCACTCTTCATCATCTTCATATTCATCCTCTACTTTGCGTTTGTCTCCAGGTTTTGCCTTTTTGACTTTCTTTGCAGCTTTCTTTTCTGCTCGAGACTTTTTTCTCTGTTCAGACTTTTCCTCTTCTTGCCTTGAAAGAATTGCTTCTTTCTCAGCAGCCTGTGTAATAGAGCAAAGTAGACACTGTCAACAAAAGTAAAGGTAGTAAAGTCAAGACTGTAATGCAAATGCCTGCTTGGAGAGAAGGGGCTGACCTTTGCACGCTGCTCATTGACTCGCGATAGTCTCGTTTCAGTTTTGAGAACAGCTGCATCCCAATCTTCCAAAGATCCTGACAGTTAAAATAAAGATGAAGACGGTCAAAAATAAATAAAAATAAGACAAACATCAAAAGTAGATTTTCTTATCAGAGAAGCCACAAACCTTCTGTTCTCTCCAACGTGAGAAGTACAGCACACACATGTTCCGGATAGTCTGAAGTGCACTGGACAGCTCGATGCAGTGCTTTGCGGCAGTGCTGAATATCACCATGTGCTCTGTGGTAACACAGATGTAAATGATGATTAGTATGTGCTTTTAAAATGCTCACTTTGTAGAAGAACAGAACAATCAAGAAATAAAACCCAATAAGGATTACTTCATTAAAATACATTACAATGTGTAGTGCTTGAGGCAAACAATAACACCCATTGTGAATAACACCTGAACTGCCATGAGGTGCAGGATAGGTCTTCAATGTTAGACTTTTGCAAGAAAAAAGGAAAAGTGGGACCAGCGCTGTCACAATTGAAGTCCTCCAACACTAACACATTTATAGCTCAAAGCTTATATATAAGCTAAATACAAAAATAGACTTCCGGTGTAATAATAAAAATAAAGGAATTTATTATTCTACAAAACAAATAAAAACTGCTAGGCTGTTCGTTTATTTTGAGCAAATGGAGCTTTTCATCTACGATTCTTGTTGTGCAATTACCAATCTGGGACTTGGCTTTATCAGACCATATAGTGTATTCCTTCTATCCTTCAGTGAGGCCTGATCACCCTCGGGAGGTTTTTTAGGCATTTGTTGGTGTATTTTAACCACTTATTGGGCATTTAATGATTAGCACTTTGAATTATCAGTACCTTATGCCTGTATAAAGTGTTTTTTTATTTATTTTTTATTTTGCTGTGGTACCATATTTATTTGTTTTGTAGAATAATAAATTCCTTTAAATTGTATTATTACACCGCAAGTCTATTTTTGTATTTAGCTCATATATAAGCTTTGAGCTATAAATGTGTTAGTGTTGGAGGACTTCAATTGTGACAGCGCTGGTCCCACTTTTCCTTTTTTCTTGCTTTAGACACAATAAGGGAGTTCACAATCCCTGGACTCAGCTTCAGCTACAATTTGCCCTCTTTTTTCCAGCGCTGATTTATTGGTTTGTGTGTATAATTTTGTTGCGATGTTAGACTTTTGTCTGGTTGTCTATTTGTCAGCTTAGTCGTTTGTCATAAGTGTAACAGCGTTGTGCCTTCAAATTGCTGCCATCAGACTTTCCAGGAAAAACTAAATTTGTCCAAATTATCCCCAAAAAGCAGCTGGAAGACATAGCTGAATTGTGTTTTAAATAAAACATTATATGGGTTACAGGGCAGAGATATTAAGACAGAAGAAATGCAGTCCACATACAACAGAGGTTCATTATCAGGGTCTGCAATAACTACAGAACTGCACCAAACGATTTCCATTACATGCGTTCACATGCAGCTTGGAATATTTAGCGCACATACATAAATAGTGAAAAGGAATTTATACTTACACAGCCTATATGTAAAACATAATTCGGGTTTCCCCTTTATAAGTTGGTCCCAGACTGTTCATTCTTACCTTTCCAGGTTGTAGTATTCTAGCCACATATTGGCAAATTTGGAATTGCCTTTGGTCATAATGCTATCCCATAGCTCTCTGGCTTTTTGCATATTTTTACAGTGTTGAGCC
Source organism: Limnodynastes dumerilii (assembly GCA_011038615.1). NCBI lineage: Eukaryota > Metazoa > Chordata > Amphibia > Anura > Limnodynastidae > Limnodynastes > Limnodynastes dumerilii. The sequence continues at coordinate 132,968 of WWET01000258.1, read as the reverse complement.
TATAGGATTAAATTAAAAGAAGCCGTAATAAGTTTCTTTTTTCCAAATTGACAAAAGCACAAAATGACCTACTGCCTATGTTTTCTATATTTACCTCTGCATCTTCCAAATGAATGTTTATCAATATGGTGTATGACCCACAACAGTTTTTACCATGATAAAGACACAGACATACACACACTTTTCCCACTTGTAGCTCATATACAAATGTTTTTTATAGTTTTAATTAACTGATTAAATGGTCAGTGTTAGCAAATATCTTACCTCAATCCTGGCCCAGTTCTGCATTATGCTACAAGATGAATCTCCACTTTCACTGAATCCTATGTAGATGAAAATAAATACAATCATACCATAAACTAGATATCACAGCCAAAAATTATTATAGCTTCTAAAAAAGAAACATAAAAGGTGTTGTGGAAGGCAAACACAGACTAGTACTTGTGACTGAATTGTTTAAGGTGTTTAACAAAAAAAAACCCTCCCCAAAACTTACTTTCTTCAACTTCTTGCTTAAGGTAGTCAAGAGCACGAACAAATGCAGATCGAAGCTCTTCAAGCTCTTTACTGGAATCTGAAAAGCGAAGTCAGCAGATTATATATAATTTAATACGTGAGGACTCCTTCAGAAGTTACCGCTGTGTGTCTATTCAAGTCATGTGCCAAAATGGAAGAGAGGCTCATATTGGGTCAGACTTATCCCAATGAAGTATTGGGAAAGAACAAAACTCTACTACTGTAAGGTATAAAGGGTCATCATCTGTGACTATAATCAGGTAGAGAGATAGCTTTTTATGCAGAAATTTAGAAGCGTTGAGATTCCTTGTTCTCTTGTTGGCTAGTATTTGAGCCTAGGACCTGGATTCAGAGCTGCGCTTCCGTCTTTTTTTCACACGGAAGCGCAGCAAAAAATTAGCGCTGCGCATGCTCAGATCAGGAGTGGGCATGGAAAGATGGGCGCAATTGTACCCATTCGTCTGTGATCGCATCCGACTGGCCTGCGCCTGTGGAAAGGATATTGTAATGAGAAAAGGGGCGTTTATCTCATTTATATATTAGGTGCAGTGCAGTCCGGTGGCTGCTTAACAAGCCTTAGGCTTACACCATCCCAGGGACGGTGTAAGTGTAAAGAGCAGTTCACTGGAGCTGCACCAAAAAAAAAGTAATTAGTAATAAACAAAAAAA
>WWET01000258.1:114937-130812 GCA_011038615.1 Limnodynastes dumerilii | reverse complement strand
AGTACCTTTTGTGAAATCCACTCTTCTTCTAAGATAGTCCAAATAGGACTGCCAGATTTCCACATAATCTGTGGCTTGGATGAAGCCAGCATTCAGAGCCTTTTCAAAAATTTCTAATAAAATAAGAAAGATGGAAAAAAAAATACATACTGCATAAAACACTTGTGACAACTCAACCATAAAAAGAATGAACCAGTACTTAAAATTTTGAGTTTGAAGTGTTGTGCAAGATACAATACCAATTTTACATGGCTATCCTTCTAGACTTTATTGCATTGAAAGATAATTGTATATTTCTTTTATCGAAGCATAGTTCGATTTATACTGTTGCCTTCAAGACAAAACAGGGAGAAATACGCATTCATTTTAAAGTCACCAACTTACCAGTTATGCTGCTGTGGTCCACAGAATGACGCTCCATTGCCAGTATATACCTCTTCCATAAACCCACTGTCCATGGGCAATTTCTAACAGCTCTGTCATGAGCAGCAAGCACCATGTCCTTCACTTTCAGCTGCCTATCCTACGACGATAAGAAAGTGGCTAATGTGATATAATGTTCCTTTAGGCCAATAAATAAAAATGTGGCAAACAGTAATATTAACAAGCAATAAAACAAATCTTTAAAAATATGTTCAGATATATTGCAAATTTTCTAAATGACATAGATTGCTACATACATAAAATACATCACATTGTAAAATTCTAACAAATTAATTTTCACAACACAAAAATATATATTTAGTTTGCTTAACCAGCTGTAATACAAAACCACCAAATAATGCACTCTACATTATATGGAACATTGGGCTGGATCCAGACCTTGTTAAGTGCATGAACTTAGTTACTCAAGGACCATGTCATGTTGATTTCAGGTGGAGCCATGTTAATTGTATTCTTTGCATGCAGGGATAGATCTTTAAATTGCTTACTGCACACAGATACTGACCAGTGTTACTATTACACTGTTATTTAGACTTGGGAAAGGAAACCTCTCAACAGAGGAAACATCACCTCTCAAATACTGTACTGTTTGCAGCAGATGAAATATGATTCCCCTGAAATCAACATGGTTTAGCCCTTGAGTAACTAAGTTCATGCACTTAACAAGGTCTGGATCCAGCCCGTTGTCCTTCCGATACTCACAAAGACTTGGGAAAAGAAACATCACCTCTCAACACTAATACTGTTTGCAGCAGATGAAATATGATTCCCCTGAAATCAACATGGTTTAGCCCTTGAGTAACTAAGTTCATGCACTTAACAAGGTCTGGATCCAGCCCGTTGTCCTTCCAATCAGATACTCACAAGATACTCTGTGTATTTTGCCCAAAGGTCTGGCACCAAACAATTTTCAGCCAAGGCACGTTCAAAAATAAGCTGGATCCGAGCTGGGTCGCCTTCCTTCATTTCAAAGTCAATGTAAGCTTGGTATTCTGCCAACTTCGGGGTTTCAGCAGCCAACTATTGGAAGAGGAGATGGAAAGTTACAGCTTTTAAGAACTGGAACAAAAAACAGAACAATGCCTTAAGAGTGTAGCTCAGATGGCTAATAACTTGTATAACGTTAGTTTACTTTTCTTTCAGCATTTTTACCTCATTATAGTTTAGATTTGTTAGAAAACTATAACAGATGCAATTTTTTAAACCATTAGGAATCTCTAGAGGCACTTATAAAAAAGCAATTAGTTATAATTGGGTATGCAGTAGATCAGGGATTCTCAACCACAGTCCTCAGGGACCACCAACAGTGCATGTTTTTCAGGTCTCCTTGCTGAGGTAGTTCTCATTGTATCACTTGTGGTTATGAGGAGATCAGGTATCTGAGGACTGTTGAGAACCCCTGCAATAAATAGCTTAATAGACAAAATATAACAGAGGAAAAGGTTATCACTTGACTGAGGATGGCATGACTACATATGTACCAGTCTAACGCACACATTATAATACATATGTTAACCAACTGAAAAACAGAGCAACCAATTGCTCAGCAGGAGGAGCTCTACTCCAATTTCCCCCAGCCCAATATCATCAACATAAAACCAGGGGATGTAATATATATTGTTACTGTATTCCTCCATTTGAAATGTTTTGCAATCAAACAATAGATGGTAAATAGCAAACAGTTGAGGAAGCTTAGCTGTACCAATAGCTGAATAAGGATTTTTAATCTTCAAGGAAGATGCACCAAATCCCATTATTTTCTTATTCTTTTATGGATCATATTTTTTTTGTTGCAACTACATACAGAGAATTCTAACAAAGCATGAAAATGCTACTATAGAGTAATTCTTATTCTGTTTGGACATTCCTTTAGCTACCTTGTGGATTTTCACAAACAAAGAAATCCATAGTGTATGGGTCTCACCAGTGCCTCCTCATAAGGCTTGTACTTCTCCACTTGCTGCAAAGCCTTCTTGTAATTCTGTATAACAAAATTCTGAATGGGATCTTCTGACCACTCCTCATACTCTGCATAGGTAGAAGCCATATCTAGGAAGTAAAAAGTAAGCCCATATAAGAAATGCATTATGAAAGTAAAGTTTTGTCTTCCATAGCCAATCACTAAAATCTGTCCTGTAACTACCAGAAACACCAAAATAAAAACCAGATTTTAATAAATACCAATGTTGCAAATTAAAAAATAATTGACAACAGAATTGAACAATTTATAAAATTAAGTGGGTTTACAATTAGGCTTTATATTCCTGTATAACTACAGAAACAAAACCAAAGCGAACACATAAACCTTGTAAATATTGCATAAATGTCTTAGGCCTACCTAGAAGGGGAACACCCAACTGTCGTTTGAAGAGTGTGTGGATCCTCTCAAGTTGAGCGTTCAGCATCTGCTGCTGTTCTGCTGAAGGAACTGTACCAGGTAATGGCTATAAACAAAAAATCTAATTCTTTAGCAAAGTATTATGGCAACCATAAAGTGTTATGTTATACTATACAGAGTCATCATGATATGCAGTCATTCACATAAGCTCAGTCCCACTTAAGCGAAAGCACTACACCCCTTAGCACACATACACAGTCATTTATGATTTATTAGTCATCTACAAAACGCACAGCTCTAATTACAAAATTAGATCTGTTGAGGTTTATAAATTAAATGATATAAAAGAATACAAACAGCACCTTCATTTTTTTTTTTTATTACCTGTATAGTTCCCAATATTGCATTCTCAAATTCCCTATAGGCATCCCATACAGTTGATCCTTTTGTCATATGGAGTCCAACAGCTGTTAAAGCTCTCTCAAATATAGAACGGACCTTGGCAATGCCACCATCTTCACCCATCCCTCCGATAGAATACTGTGCATATTCCAACCAAATTTCAGGACCTTAGCAAAAAACAAAAGAAAAAAAACCCTCATACATCAGGTAATGCACAATGCTTCATATACACTTAAGAAAGCCATATACAAAGGTCTAAGACAGAACAAACTATCAATGATGGAGTATACCTAGAATGTAAATACAGCTAGTGATACTGTACTTGAATGGAGAATACATATCACAGTAATAGGGGTTGGTTGGTGTTATGAACAGGGGACAGTTTCCACACATGACAATAGGACCTTACAGATATAATCTTTGACCGCTTTCTCAAACAGCTCGTAAACAGCTTCTCGACCAAAATCGTCTCCACCAATTTTCATCTCATCTTTCAGCCAATCCAACCAGATCTCTGTGGAAAAAATGAATACACAAATACAGTCATACACTCAGAGTCTACAAATCAAAATACTGTGCTATGCTGCCTACTAAGTTTTGCGACTCCAGTAACTAATAGAGGAAGGTTAAAGCTAACAAGTTGCCTGAAGCCTCCCACCTTCTATTAGGCAATGCAAAAATGTAAGGTTTATTTCCCAGGCTGCAAAAAACTAAAAATCATTAACATTTAATTGTACTGCTCATACCCTTTACAATGATGTAGCATTTTCTGAAAGGTTAAATTATAAAAAAAATAAAAAAAGAGAACCAGACATGAAATTTGACAATGCTAACAAAAAAATACAAACACCAGGTATAATATAAGTAGGACACTGGACACACAGATCCTTCTATTTATTAAATCTTACTAATCTGCTTTGGACCTCTAATTACATACTTGCTCTACAGAAACAAACTTAAGCAGTCAAAATCCAGGTTTGCTAGTAACAGGGTATGATTCCAGATTTTAAAAATAAAAGAAAAACAGGAGGTAATTTCCGTCTTGGTAAAACCATGTTGAATCACAGGGGAGGCAAATGTTATATGTTGCAATAGTATTAATGTTGAGAGGTGAGGTTTCCTTAGCTCAAGTCTAAAAACAGTATTAAAGTAAAACTGGCCAGCATTCATGTGCAATAAGCAATAGTAAAGTAAAGTATTCTCCCTGCATGCAAAGTGTACAATTCAATTGACTGTCTGAAATTAAACATAGTTTTGCCCAGAAGTAACTTACCACTTGATTTATTTTTATTTAAGCTTAACCATTCATATCTGGTAGGCTAGGTTCCACTGCAAAAGATTAGGTACTGCACGTGCACAGTATCTTTTCACAGCTGACTTTTATACATAGCATGTATAGGTCAGCTCTCTTCCTTAATTCTGGATCTGGACAATTGTGAGGACTGCAGTGTCAGTCAGTCTGCCAGTAAGAGGCTTGTAAAATGTTCATAACTCTCTTGTAAACATTTATAACATGAATTGGAGTCATTTAGGTAAAGTTTAATTTTCAGTACAATTTTTAACGTATCCGCTTGTCCACAAAGGAAGGTATTTTATTCAGTATATAATTTAATTTTGACTTACTATTTAAAATAGTATTGTTCAGACATACCTTCAGTTAGTGGAAACAATTCACTCATCTTCTGACGGGCACGTCTTAATCTCTCCAATTCTCCCTCCTGCCTTAAGAGTTTGATAAGGTCGACATGGCAATTGTAGTCAAAGGCATTTATAGACAGCTGGCAAGAATAAACAAGGAATATTTAAAAACATTAAAACAAAAAGGGAGTATGTTCACATAACAGATCCAAAAGTAATAACCAAAAATAAACATAGACAGATCCATTGAAGAAAAAGAAAGCAATGCAGTATTTGAGTTATTTATGCAAAAGAAATTTGCCCTTGCTCCCAAACTCTAAATCAGCCTCAAAAGCTTTATCTATATTTCACGTATCACCAAGAGGAGAAAACATTATAATAGAAAGTTCCCCAATACAACTTAAAGAGCTCCTTAGTTTTAGACATGACATTTTTACTTTAAAAAACATTGGCTAAGGTAAAACATTTACAGATTATAATGACCCTTTATAGATCGTTGGTACGACCTCACCTAGAATACTGTGTTCAGTTCTGGAGGCCATATCTCCAGAAAGACATAAATACATTAGAGACTGCAAAGAAGAGCAACTAAACTGGTCCATGGCCTGTGTCACAAAACATACCAAGAAAAGCCAGAGAAACTAAACATGTATAGCTTGGAGCAGAGAAGGGTGAGGGGGCGGATATGATAGCAGCTTTCAAATATATCAAATGTTGTGACTGGATAGAGGAGGGTACCATTTTTCAAAGAAAGAGGTGTAATAGAACGCAAGGGCATGGATATAAACTGGAGGGCGATAGATTCAGTGGAAATGTGCAGAAAAATGACTTCATTGAAAGGGTGATATATAAGTGGAATAGCCTCCCATCTGAGGTGGTTGAGGCTAACACAGTAGTTTAAACATGCTTGGGATAAATATAAGGATATCCTAAATCTTAAACTAAATTAAGAGTAAATAGGGTCTAGGGTCAGTATAGTTTTAAATAAACAAACGGGCAGACTGGATGGGCCAAGTGGCTCTTTTCTGCCGTCACTTTCTATGACCACATTCAGAGTCATAAGCTATACAACTAAAAGGCTAATTGATAAATTGATAAACTAAGAAAGAATGAAACCCACAACTGTTTAGAAAGGATGTCTACCCTTTTGAAATTTTTGTTACTATTTATGAAACAGCAAACATTCCAAAGGACTAATAAGGTGGTTATCTTCAACCAATTAGTACACTGAGGAATGTAATTAATTCAAAAGTATTCTAGTAACTACTATAGTTTATTTGAAATGCCAGTGGGAAAATCTTTCAGACCTTTGTTTGTGTTTTAGAGCATGAGATATTTAAGTGACCAACCCAAAATATCCCTTTCACATCATGGCCAAAAACCCGTGTCTGAAAGGTACAGGTCCTGGTCTGTCGCTATGCAACAGTAAACAAGTCCCTCGCGTGCAGCCCTTCAGAATCTCAGGGCAGACCTGGGACCCAGAATTTCCCGAGTCTACCCCGGAGTGTTTTAAAAAAAAACACCCGAGTTATTGCCAGAATGGTGATGTGAAAGCAGCATAAATAAATTATAATGCAAATAGAAAGGAGGTCCAAGAGCAATGATTGAATCAATAAATTAAAAAAGCAATCAGCAAAAGACACCCATAAAGGGAATTTTGTTATCCACAGTCTACTACATATAGATTGCAGTGATCATCCTTGCCAAGGGGCTATTGCTAGGCAAGGTAATGGGACATTTGCCATATGAAGCACTTCCACACCTTGGGAGTAAGGGCAAGACAGGTGCAAGTGTACAGCTCAGCTAATCCATTTTGAAAAATATGGGGGAGCTAATTAATTTTAATTATTTCATATACAGGGAAAATACTTTCTATTTGCTGATAGAACTCAAGTACTTCATAGCTTTACGTTATAAATTAGAGCTGAGCTAAGAAACTTCACCTCAATTCTAATTCTGCTTTCACAGTTTAAATTTGCCTCTCCTTGCAGTTTAACATGGTATTGTTCAGGTCTACAGACGTTAGTGCAACTCTGGATCAGCCGCCTTGTTCTTTAGCATGGTCAGAATGAGACATACCTTTATAAGCCAAGTCTGATTATGAACTCCAATGAATAAATAATCACTTACAGTGATTAAAGTTTTGAGATGGAAGCATAACTCAGAAAGTTATAGATGAGAGCAAATGCATGCAAATATGTTCTCAAGTTAGTATGAACTGCAAATGAATGCTCCTAACTGGGAGGTTAAAATGAAAACTGTCTGGAAAGTTTAAAGTTTAATTAAACTATATGGCTCAGAGGAGAAGTTATATCCTGTAATAGTATAAGTAATAAGTGTGGTCACTTTTCTCAAACGTTAAGCATTTTAACTGAATACGTTTTATAATACAGCACAATACAGGTGACAAATGACAGCTGCTCAGCTTTTCTATTAAAGCAAAGTGCACCCCAAAGGGACAGGTGAATGGCAGGTCATTACCTGCTCTTCCAGGCGCTGGATCTCTGCTTCATTCTCTTTCTCATCTTCCTCATCGGATGACTGTCCTGTCCCTTCCGATGAGCCATTTCCTCGTTCTTCATCCTCCGATTCCATCTCTTCTTCTTCCTCCTCCTCCTTGTCACCCAGACCCTGGGTTTCTCTTTTCTCCAGGTCGTGCTCGGCAGCCGCCATCGTGCTCTTACTGCGAATTCACAACGTTTGCTGGGCGGGCAGGTCTTCCATGGCAGCTCCTGTCTAGAGCGTAGATGTCGGCTAAGAGTACACGTTATATATTCACTAACAAAATGCATCGAGGGAATGTGTGTGTTAAACAAGTCACGTATACCATCTAGGAATACATTCTGAAGAGAGAAATCTTGTAAAATAATGTTTGATTTTTATGCAGGCAGTAAAGGACAGCACTGTCTCCAGGGAAACGGAAGGCCCGCGTGCTTGGGGTCCTCGTGCACTACCTCTACTACACACGCGAGATACTGTATGGCTCTGCATGTCTGCCATGTTGGTTGTGGCGGTGTCCACTGAATATTCCGTGCTGCGATTATTTTATTTTCTAAGCTCAAAAATAACGGTTGTGGTACAAACCATGGATAGGACTATCCGAAATGTATTTTACACAGGCAACACTCAATATCATGTTTATTAAAACTCCACCAATTATCATTTAGTCTTCATACTAACGGACATGCAAAATAAAGGCTGCATGGGGTGGTTTACCGCAACCCTGAAGAAATTTTCCATGAAGGATTATACTTTTTACAGGAACACCTTGCGTTTAGCATGCATACCTGAATAAACTAATGCTAGTTTACACTGAAGGAATTTCCAATAATTATCGTGCAAATAGCACTAATCGTCAGATAGCTCCGCTGCAGAATTGTTTGAATCTGCATTGCATCGACGAGGCTGAAGTTGGCTTCTTATTCGGCCAGCTTCTTATTCATTATATGTTATTTTAAAATAATCAAATGTAGTGCAAACAATCGTGAACAGTGTATATACTTAACACATTATCTCTTACACATATTTTTATTTTATTTTGATTTGCCAAGTAAGATTTTGGGCATGAAATAGGGTGGCAAAGTGGGCACAGACACATTATTATATTTGACCATTTTGAATAAGTAGCTGTAGTTTTGCAAGAGTTAAATGGCCTTGGGCAATACAGTTTACACTTGGAATCAACAGAGGGTGTCCACTTGCACTTGACCCACAATTATTTTGCATTGCCCGACTGTGTTTTGGGCATGAAATAGGGTGGCAAAGTGGGCACAGACACTATATTATATTTATATTATATAACCCTTGCAAAACTACAGCTACTTATTCAAAATGGTCAAATACAATAAAGTGTCTGTGCCCACTTTGCCACCCTATTTCATGCCCAAAACACAGTCGAGCAATGCAAAATAATTGTGGGTCAAGTGCAAGTGGACACCCTCTGTTGATTCCAAGTGTAAACTGTATTGCCCAAGGCCATTTAACTCTTGCAAAACTACAGCTACTTATTCAAAATGGTCAAATATAATAATGTGTCTGTGCCCACTTTGCCACCCTATTTCATGCCCAAAACACAGTCGAGCAATGCAAAATAATTGTGGGTCAAGTGCAAGTGGACACCCTCTGTTGATTCCAAGTGTAAACTGTATTGCCCAAGGCCATTTAACTCTTGCAAAACTACAGCTACTTATTCAAAATGGTCAAATATAATAATGTGTCTGTGCCCACTTTGCCACCCTATTTCATGCCCAAAACACAGTCGAGCAATGCAAAATAATTGTGGGTCAAGTGCAAGTGGACACCCTCTGTTGATTCCAAGTGTAAACTGTATTGCCCAAGGCCATTTAACTCTTGCAAAACTACAGCTACTTATTCAAAATGGTCAAATATAATAATGTGTCTGTGCCCACTTTGCCACCCTATTTCATGCCCAAAACACAGTCGAGCAATGCAAAATAATTGTGGGTCAAGTGCAAGTGGACACCCTCTGTTGATTCCAAGTGTAAACTGTATTGCCCAAGGCCATTTAACTCTTGCAAAACTACAGCTACTTATTCAAAATGGTCAAATATAATAATGTGTCTGTGCCCACTTTGCCACCCTATTTCATGCCCAAAACACAGTCGAGCAATGCAAAATAATTGTGGGTCAAGTGCAAGTGGACACCCTCTGTTGATTCCAAGTGTAAACTGTATTGCCCAAGGCCATTTAACTCTTGCAAAACTACAGCTACTTATTCAAAATGGTCAAATATAATAATGTGTCTGTGCCCACTTTGCCACCCTATTTCATGCCCAAAACACAGTCGAGCAATGCAAAATAATTGTGGGTCAAGTGCAAGTGGACACCCTCTGTTGATTCCAAGTGTAAACTGTATTGCCCAAGGCCATTTAACTCTTGCAAAACTACAGCTACTTATTCAAAATGGTCAAATATAATAATGTGTCTGTGCCCACTTTGCCACCCTATTTCATGCCCAAAACACAGTCGAGCAATGCAAAATAATTGTGGGTCAAGTGCAAGTGGACACCCTCTGTTGATTCCAAGTGTAAACTGTATTGCCCAAGGCCATTTAACTCTTGCAAAACTACAGCTACTTATTCAAAATGGTCAAATATAATAATGTGTCTGTGCCCACTTTGCCACCCTATTTCATGCCCAAAACACAGTCGAGCAATGCAAAATAATTGTGGGTCAAGTGCAAGTGGACACCCTCTGTTGATTCCAAGTGTAAACTGTATTGCCCAAGGCCATTTAACTCTTGCAAAACTACAGCTACTTATTCAAAATGGTCAAATATAATAATGTGTCTGTGCCCACTTTGCCACCCTATTTCATGCCCAAAACACAGTCGAGCAATGCAAAATAATTGTGGGTCAAGTGCAAGTGGACACCCTCTGTTGATTCCAAGTGTAAACTGTATTGCCCAAGGCCATTTAACTCTTGCAAAACTACAGCTACTTATTCAAAATGGTCAAATATAATAATGTGTCTGTGCCCACTTTGCCACCCTATTTCATGCCCAAAACACAGTCGAGCAATGCAAAATAATTGTGGGTCAAGTGCAAGTGGACACCCTCTGTTGATTCCAAGTGTAAACTGTATTGCCCAAGGCCATTTAACTCTTGCAAAACTACAGCTACTTATTCAAAATGGTCAAATATAATAATGTGTCTGTGCCCACTTTGCCACCCTATTTCATGCCCAAAACACAGTCGAGCAATGCAAAATAATTGTGGGTCAAGTGCAAGTGGACACCCTCTGTTGATTCCAAGTGTAAACTGTATTGCCCAAGGCCATTTAACTCTTGCAAAACTACAGCTACTTATTCAAAATGGTCAAATATAATAATGTGTCTGTGCCCACTTTGCCACCCTATTTCATGCCCAAAACACAGTCGAGCAATGCAAAATAATTGTGGGTCAAGTGCAAGTGGACACCCTCTGTTGATTCCAAGTGTAAACTGTATTGCCCAAGGCCATTTAACTCTTGCAAAACTACAGCTACTTATTCAAAATGGTCAAATATAATAATGTGTCTGTGCCCACTTTGCCACCCTATTTCATGCCCAAAACACAGTCGAGCAATGCAAAATAATTGTGGGTCAAGTGCAAGTGGACACCCTCTGTTGATTCCAAGTGTAAACTGTATTGCCCAAGGCCATTTAACTCTTGCAAAACTACAGCTACTTATTCAAAATGGTCAAATATAATAATGTGTCTGTGCCCACTTTGCCACCCTATTTCATGCCCAAAACACAGTCGAGCAATGCAAAATAATTGTGGGTCAAGTGCAAGTGGACACCCTCTGTTGATTCCAAGTGTAAACTGTATTGCCCAAGGCCATTTAACTCTTGCAAAACTACAGCTACTTATTCAAAATGGTCAAATATAATAATGTGTCTGTGCCCACTTTGCCACCCTATTTCATGCCCAAAACACAGTCGAGCAATGCAAAATAATTGTGGGTCAAGTGCAAGTGGACACCCTCTGTTGATTCCAAGTGTAAACTGTATTGCCCAAGGCCATTTAACTCTTGCAAAACTACAGCTACTTATTCAAAATGGTCAAATATAATAATGTGTCTGTGCCCACTTTGCCACCCTATTTCATGCCCAAAACACAGTCGAGCAATGCAAAATAATTGTGGGTCAAGTGCAAGTGGACACCCTCTGTTGATTCCAAGTGTAAACTGTATTGCCCAAGGCCATTTAACTCTTGCAAAACTACAGCTACTTATTCAAAATGGTCAAATATAATAATGTGTCTGTGCCCACTTTGCCACCCTATTTCATGCCCAAAACACAGTCGAGCAATGCAAAATAATTGTGGGTCAAGTGCAAGTGGACACCCTCTGTTGATTCCAAGTGTAAACTGTATTGCCCAAGGCCATTTAACTCTTGCAAAACTACAGCTACTTATTCAAAATGGTCAAATATAATAATGTGTCTGTGCCCACTTTGCCACCCTATTTCATGCCCAAAACACAGTCGAGCAATGCAAAATAATTGTGGGTCAAGTGCAAGTGGACACCCTCTGTTGATTCCAAGTGTAAACTGTATTGCCCAAGGCCATTTAACTCTTGCAAAACTACAGCTACTTATTCAAAATGGTCAAATATAATAATGTGTCTGTGCCCACTTTGCCACCCTATTTCATGCCCAAAACACAGTCGAGCAATGCAAAATAATTGTGGGTCAAGTGCAAGTGGACACCCTCTGTTGATTCCAAGTGTAAACTGTATTGCCCAAGGCCAAGTGTAAGTGACCACCCTCTGTTGATTCCAAGTGTAAAATTTATTGCCCGAGAACATTTAACCCTTGCAAAACTACAGGTACTTATTCAAAATGGTCAAATTTAGTGTCTGTGCCCACTTTACCACCCTATTTCATGCCCAAAATCTTACTTGCCAAATCAAAATAAAATGAAAATGTGTGCAAGAGATAATATTTTAATTATCTATAAAGTTCAAATTTTTTTTGCACTACATTTGTTCATTTTAAAATAACATATAATGAATAAGAAGCTGGAGTCTGAATAAGAAGCTGGAGTCTGAATAAGAAGCCAACTTCAGCCTCGTATTGCATCGTGGGATTTGATTTTTGGGAGGTTCTTATTTTTAAGACCTATATATGTCTTTTCTTCATGGGGTAATTGTTTCAGTGTGGACAGTATAAATATCAGGTCCAGCTTAAGAGAAATAGCATCATCATGCGATTTATATGTTTGATAATTGCTAAGGGACTGGTTTCCATTTTTGTTCTTGACAGTGCATCAGATCCATAATTAAGAAAAACAGGCAACTTACATACACAATGGACCATATCCAGAATGTGAAAATAAGAGAGGAAAAACCATGTTGATTTTAAAGAGAGTCAAATTCATTTTATGCTTTTAATGCAGGGATATATCTTTGATTTTGTTTCCTGCACATAGTGATCAGCTTTACTTTTTACTGCAATTTATACTTGGGCTGGGAAACGCCACCTCTTAACTCTAATACTGTTTGCAACAGATGAAATAGGACTTGGAAGACAGCAGTTGGTGTAGTATAGATGTGCAGGCACTATATATACCTCCATTCCTCATGAGCAGCTATTTACAATATAAAATCACAAATGGAAGAAAAATACCCCCTACTCCCAATTCGTTAAAATTGTTCTAACTTCGCAAAATATGACGAACTAGCACTTTGTTACAAGGAACGATTTTAAAAGAGAGGCTATCCAAGGGATTTAATTGAATCTAGTTATCAGCGGGCTAGAGAGACAGATAGAACCCCACTATTACAATATAAGGATAAGGGCACCTCCAAATTTTATGACCCTAATACTGTATTATGTCCCTTTGTCACTAATTACAGCACATTAGGGGGAACCGTTTCCAAGGTTTTGAATAAACACTGGAATATTTTACTTTAAGACCCAATTCTGAGTAAATGTCTTCCCGAGAAACCAAGTGTATACTTCAGGAAAGCTAAGAATTTTAAAACCATGATATCTCCAAGTTTGTTACCAAGTCATGGTAAGAGAGATGAGATGTCGAAAGTAAAAGGTTTAAGTAAAGAGAAAAGTTTTTTCTCGGACGTGGATGAGACACAGAAGTTTGAGGTTACTGAATTTATGAACCCATGTTTTGTATGGGTATGGATATAGGTACAAGTATGTGGGTAAAACTAAAAGGAAATTAAAGATCAGAGCCATAGAACACATACGGAATATCGTGAATAAAGTCACTAACCACAGTATCCCAGGCCACTTCCTACATGCCCATAATGGTAAACAGGATTCCCTTAAATTGAAAGCTACTAACTAGTGTCAAAGGATAGGATCGTCTTTTGAAGCTATCCCAAAGGGAAGCTTTTTGGATTCTGACTTTAAATACTTTGAGCCGGATCCTCAACTATGGCTGTCTTACACACACGTTTTGGTATGTAGATTGCGTATATGCGGTCTTTAAGACCAATGTACAAAACCGAAAAGATACGTAGATTATGTACAATCGTTACTACGCATTCGCAGTAGCTATTTTTCAGCAAATTACGTCCGTGTGTGTAATACAGCCGTAGTTGAGGCGCAAGTTTCACATTTAGGTCAGATGGTGCAAAATCTGACCACCAAGGTGGAAAACCAGGATCAAGCGATTGCCGCCCTACACGCTAACCCTGTCCAGGTGGATGCTCCCGCTCCAGTCCAGGATGTTAAGATTCCACTCCCGGATCGTTTTTCCGGAGATCGTTCTGCTTATCGACGCTTCAAAAACAGCTGTCTCCTATACTTCCAGCTAAGACCCACCGCCTCCGGTTCAGAGGTCCAGAGGGTAGGACTGATTATTTCTCTCCTCCAAGGGGAACCTCAATCATGGGCATTCTCGTTGAACCCTAACCATCCTGCTCATCAGTCTGTCGACAGGTTCTTCGATACTATGGGAGTTATTTATAACGACCCAGACCTGGAGGCATCGGCTGACTCTAGGATTCGTTCTCTTCATCAGGGCCGAAGAACTGTTGAAGAATTTGCTGGGGAATTTCGTACCTGGGCAACTCGCTGTCAATGGAACGATCCAGCCCTACGCTTTCAGTTCCGGCTTGGTCTAGCTGAACACTTAAAGGATGCATTGATCCAGTATCCGGCTCCTGAATCATTGGAAGACCTCATGAAGCTGTCTATTAAAATTGACAGACGTTTTAGGGAGCGTAAACTGGAAAGGGCTTCCATACTTCCCTCTACTACCACTTCTCCACCTCGTGTATCTCTTCCAGACGAAGAACCTATGCAAATTGGTTCTTTTCGGCTTTCCAGGATGGAAAAGGAGCGGCGACGTACACTTGGTCTCTGCTTGTATTGTGGTGGTAAGGCACACATGGCGGATAACTGCCCCAAAAAGGTGAAGCCAACGGGAGCAGCGGGAAACTTTATGGACACGAGGTCAGCCAAAAAATGGGGTATCCGCATCTCCCCGTTATCACCTCCCATTACTGCTTGTGGTCTCAACGGTGAACCCCTGCCCGAGGGTCCTATTTCTTACATTGCTGAACCCGTTCAGCTTCGGGTTGGAGCCTGCCATTCTGAAATCATCCAATTTTACCTTTTCTCTTCTCCAGCTGCTAAAGTGGTGTTGGGCCATCCCTGGCTTTCACAACATAACCCTATTATTGATTGGGCCAAAGGGGAGATAGTTCGTTGGAATGACTCGTGTGTGTCCTGTCTCTCCTTACCCATACGTCAGCTGTCGACTGATGTTAAGTCTCTACCTCCTCAGTATGAAGACTTCATTGATGTTTTTTCCAAAAAAGAGGCGGATCAACTTCCTCCACATCGCCCATATGATTGCGGCATTGATCTTATACCCGAGTCTCCTTATCCTAAAGGTCGTCTCTTTCCGTTATCTATTCCAGAAACCAAATCCATGGATATCTATGTCAAGGAGAATCTCCACAAGGGATTTATTCGGCCTTCTCGCTCTCCCATGGGAGCAGGTTTCTTCTTCGTTTCTAAGAAAGATGGCTCACTCCGTCCCTGTATAGACTACAGAGCATTGAATAAAATCACTATAAAGAACAAATATCCTTTACCACTCATTTCTGATTTGTTTGACAAGCTCAAGGATGCAGCTGTCTATACCAAAATTGATCTTCGAGGTGCCTACAATTTAGTCCGGATCCGCCAGGGCGATGAGTGGAAGACGGCCTTTAATACTCAAACTGGACACTATGAGTATTTGGTGATGCCCTTTGGCCTCTGTAATGCCCCTGCGGTATTTCAGGACTTCATCAATGATGTCTTCAGAGATTTCCTGGGCATCTTTGTTATCGTTTACCTAGACGATATCCTGATTTATTCACGCTCCCTACAGGAACATCGTCTACAAGTACGTCAAGTACTCCAAAGATTACGTGACAATCAACTCTATGCCAAATTAGAGAAATGCGACTTTGAGGTCTCTGAAGTGTTCTTTCTGGGGTACCACATCTCTCCACAGGGGTTCGCCATGGATCCAGCCAAGGTTCGTGCCATCCTGGAATGGGCCCAACCTTCGGACCTTCAAGCTATACA
>WWET01000258.1:94393-111588 GCA_011038615.1 Limnodynastes dumerilii | reverse complement strand
ATGGGGACCTCAATGACTTTATTGCCTTGGTGGATGTTATTGGGAAGAGATGTGAGAATGGTGTTAATTCATATCTGTTAGTGATGGACATGATCAAACAGTTCAGAGGGGAACCTAAGGAATGGGCAGAGGCCCTCATAAATACTTGGGACCCAATCCTGTGGGACCACCGGACCTTTTGTGAGGCTGTGGCCAGGAGATACTCTCCTGCTGTTAACTCATTGTTTCCTGGTCCTCTCTTCTCTGTACCAGTCACACCTCCAGCTACTACTAGCAATACCATCTGTGTGGGTTCCATCCTAACAGAAGCATTAAGAGCCCAAGGACCTCCACACCCACTGCCTTCTGGTACTTCTTCTAAAAAGAAGAAGGCTAATTCTAAGAGAAGGAGATAGCCTCTTTCATGTTTTTTATGGTTCCAGGAGGCGTCTGGAATCCGCCTTCCAGAGGGGGGCATAATGTTACACTCTGCAGGTTCATCCTGGCAGAGTGTGTGTTAATTCCTTGCCTAGTTCTTTCTGTCTGGTTTTTCTCCCAGCTGCAGGTTAATTGTCCCTGGAGGTGTGTCTGGCTTCCACAGCTGATTGGGGGAGTGTTCTTTAAATAGCCTCCAGTGCAAGTACCAGGTGCTGGTCATAGCTTCTAGTTTCCTAGTGTCTCTGTGCCAGTTTCTTTCCTCCTCTTGCCTTTGTGCTTCTTTACTTATTGCTTTCTTGAGTGCCCCATCGTAGTCCTTCCTGGTTCCTGCTTGTTATCCACTTGTGTCATTGCCTTTATCTGCTCCTTGTTGTTTATCCCTATTTTGTATTAACCTATACCTCTCCTGATTGACTGTGTCTGTTAACCCCTTGTGGGTTCCTGCTGCTTGAGTGTGAGTGTGAGTGTCCTAGTCAGTATTGTCCGTCCAGTTTGTCCCGTCATCCCCATCTGGTCTTTTGAGTCTGTTCAGTGTTTTTTGTATTGTTAGTCCCGGTGTGGTTCCTTCCGACCGGCCTATCTCCCTCTACTATCTTCCCTCTGTCTAATCTGTTTTCTCTCACTGGTTCTTCCTGTTCCTCTCCCGGGTTTTCTCTGAAGGTGCGTATCCTGACGAGTCCTACCAGCTCCAGTCCATCCCCACCATCAGGGGCTCTGGCGAAAACTCAGACAGACATCAGGCTCTACAAACCGATGAGTCACCCGCTCTTTACTTTCCTTACCTTTTGGTCACCCCGGTCCCCCGTCGGGGTAAACCCGGGGTACCATAACATCGCAGTAGCTATATTTTGGTAAATTACGTCCGTGTGTGTAATACAGCCGTAGTTGAGGATCCGGCCCTTTGTCAAATAAAGGATTGAGTGAGAGCTTTGACCTTACCCCCTTCTTGTGAGAGCTTTGACCTTACCACCTTCTTATGAGGATCTTAAGAGGTTAGAACATCTCTAATAAGGTGTAAAAAACTTTTAAATAATTTTTTTATTTTTTTAACAATTTGTAATTCATATTTTCTTTGATGTTTAAGGATCTTGTTGGTCATCGTTGTGCCCTTTTTTTTTTTACTTAACCCTTTTTCTCTAACTTATACCCTATTTTTATACCTGTATTTATAACGTGTTAGGTATCAGGATGAGTTTCACTTAGTTCCATCGGGATCTAAAAAGGTTTTAATATTTTTAAATTTTTATTTTGTAATACTTTTCAATGTTCAGTTTTTTAAATATTACGATACATTCCAGTTTTAATATAAAAAAAAGAATGGGCACGATGTGTGGCGATTTTTAAAGGGTAAATTAAGGGCAAAGTAAACTCCACACATAGTGAGAGTTCAAAAATCGCCATGGGCACTCGCCCCTAAGTAAATCCGGCACATTGCCGCAATTTTTGAGGAAAGTTATCTCGCCCTGTAGTAAAATTGGCCCCTTGTCACTACAACTTAACTTTAATATATTTCCTAAAGGGGGTGAACTTCCACTTTCCTAGGGCTTGATTGGTGGCAGGAGACCCCCCCTCTAGGGTGGCGGAAGTAGCGGCCCTGATACGAAAAGAATGGGTACCGTCTAAGGTGGTATTCATTTCGACACTTTTTAGGCAATTTTTAAATATAAAAGAGAACTGATATTTGGTTGATAAAGGGTCTCCACTAATGTGGGCCAACCCATTATTTCCCCTAACTGCCACCAAGTTTAGAAAATGTCTAGCCAGACTTACTGGGCAAATCTCTGCGTTGGAGTTAGCTGCCAGCAAAACCCAATGACCTTTTCCTAACTGGTCCAATTTTGAACGGTGTACCTTGTACGCAACCAAGTCCCCTTTCAAAACAATGATGCGTGCAAGTATGCCAGAGTTTACTGCCAGCTTACTTACTCACTGACCCAGAAGGCACCCCCGGAACCACCGCCAGCAGTTTTTCCCGAAGATCCGCATCAGTTGGCAAGCGCACATCTTCTTCTTCTTCTTGGGAGGCTGACTGCGTGCCCAACCCTTCATGACCTTTTTTACCATTGCATGCTTGGTAAAATTGCTGTCCCCATTTAGCAATAAAAAATGGGCTATCCCTGATAGATGGGAGGACATCATGGCCTTTGACCTTCCTCCCTTATATTCCTGTTATATCCATTCTAACAAGACATCTGTATCAGACTTACCTTGTTGGTCCCTTCCCACCTTGTACTGCACCCACTCCGCACAGGCTCGTTTGTAAACTCGAAGAGTCCCGGGGCCAGAGAGCTGTTTGCCAAGGACTCTACGCTGGCCTCACAATCTGCCAAAGATGTAAAGGACATGAAAAAATGGCCGCCTGAGCCTGTGGCGCCAGCAGCCTGAACCACGGCCAATCAAAGCAGGACAAAGTGTCTGCAATGGCGTTATCAACCCCTGGGACATGTCTAGCTCTAAAATTTATATTAAGTTGTAAGCAACGAAGAACAAGAAAACTGTGCAAACATGTCTGGAGGGGATGATGCCCACTGCCGATTGATGGCCTGCACCACCCCCAGATTGTCACTCCAGAACAAAATGTTCTGGTTTTGAAGCTCCTCCGCCCACAGCTCCACTGCGACAATAATAGGGAATAACTTCAGCACCAGCAAGTTAGTAGTGAGCCCAGAAAAACTCCATCACGCAGGCCAACATTCAGCGCAAGATTGCCCTTGATAATAAGCACCGAAACCTACAGAACCAGATGCATCAGTGTAAAGCTGGACTTACTGGATCAAAGCCACCAGTACCTGCCATATACGGACGCCAAAAAAGTTCCCTGAGGAAAGAGGATCATACCATCATGTCATCATGAATCACCTTGGACAGCATGACCAAATGATGGGACAAATGCACGCCAGCCATCGCTCGCTCTAAACGCCGACAGAACACTCTCCCCATAGGAATCACTTTGCAAGCAAAGTTCAAAAGTCCCAGGGGAGACTGTACCTTCTTCAGGGTGGCCTTCCGCCTACCCTGAAGGTCCTGCAGGACCCCAAGCATGCGGCTGATCTTATCCTGAGGCAATCTACACATGCCTGCAATAATATCTAAAAGGCCAGGCAAGTTGTAGGCCCTTCTGTCTTGTCCTCAGCGACAGGTACTCTGAAATGTTGAAACAGCAACGTCGCCGAAAACAGGACCCTAGCACATTCAATTGAAGCAGCCGGACCGATGAACAGAAAATCATCAAGGTAATGGGCCATGAAATTGTGATTTCCCCAGTCTGTACGCACCAATACAAGAAAGTACTACATTTTTAGAAAAAGGCGCTGAAAATGGCGCAAACCAAGGGCAAACAACACCTCCTCGACAGACTGACACGCTACTCTGGATTGGGCGGGATCGATCACGTCATTTACTAAAATATCCTCCGGGTAAGATAAGTGCTGAGTAAATCTAAACTTACTCGGGCCTTTTTGGGAACCACCCCCACTGGAGAAATGACTAGGCCCTCGGTAATGGGCCAGCAATCATATGGGGTCTTTGTTCCTTTTACATTCACTAAAGGTATAAGAAGGCTACAGTAACGCTTTGTAAACAGCAGGTGGCGTTTTTATAAAACTATACAGCGAATGTGTTAGAAGAAAGGGGAAAAAAAGTGTGTATATGATGTACCAGATAACTGGACATGCACACAGTATGTAAATAATAAATAAATAAAGTAAAAAATATAAAGAGAGAAGGAAGGCATTGCTCTACAAGCCTCGCATCAGTATCAGGAAATTAGGGGAACCAGCAGTTTGGGAGCCCTCTGATTTTACAGATATCAGCACAAAGCTTTACCAGCCTGGGCTGCTGGAACCATAGTACAATTACTACTGTTTGTTTCTTAAATTATTTTGTGCTCGCCTGTCATGCGTGTCAGTGGTGCACTATAATCACCAGCATCCCCAGCCATGGTTGTAGTGATGGCTGCAGTGCACCATTGACATTACAATGGTGCAAAAAAATATTACTTAAAAAATTTTTACAGTCAAAATGCTACTGCTTGTTTGTTAACAATGAATTAAATTATCAATTTTTTGCATGGTTGTCATGCACATAGGCAGTGCACTACAACCACCAGCATCCCCAGCAGTTCTACCTGGTATTCTGCTTATCATCTGCTCCTAGGACTCCTATCCTATCTGCTCAGACCGCTATAGCTTATCCTCAATATAGCTTATCTGATTCCAGCTACACCATCACTGCTTGGACCACTATAGCTTATCCTCAACGCAGCTCATCAGCTCCTAGCTACATTATTGTTGCTCAGACTGCTATAGCTTATCATCATTGCAGCTCAGCCCACTATCTGCATCATCATTGCTGCTCACTCAGTCTCAAGCATCATCACAGCCACATCTGGCTAAAGCCTTCTAGCTCCTCTCCTTGTTGCCATGAAGCCTCTCTCACAGAAGAAGCTCTTTCTATGTTGTCAGACAGAGGCTCTTCTCTCTCTCTCTCTGTCAGAAACCACACCATCGCATTCTATGCACAGTATTTCTGACAGAGGGACGCAGAGGTTCTATGATGGAGCCTTAAACGAGCCATGATTGATGCCCTCACTCACAACATCCATCATTCACACAATAAAGACTCAGACAACTTCATTGCATTTAAAAAGGGCGCATAGGTTTATTAAAATGGAATAATTGGAATGTATTATAAATTGAAATATTGACTATAAAGTTTAGGGTTAAGACACGGTGGCAATAGCAGGTAGGTCGTCACCTCAGGATACTTAAACAGAATCATGTTGTCAACAAAGGTATCCCCACCTCCTAAACCCGTTCCCCCGGTCCCACCTCTTCAATGTGCATACTTCATCTTATGGAGGAGGCAGACCAAAGCCCCCGTCACAGGGTAGGCCACCTGGCAATTCTTAGAAGGGTGCGCCTCCACTTTGCAGATATTTCTCCCCCTTTATTTTCATGCGCCAACATAAAATAGTGACACACCACCTCTACCGCCAACCTATGCCCCGTCTGAAAAGGAAATTACATGTTAAAATACATCCTAACCAATGGGGAGGGAGGGAGGGTAACGACACATCAAAGAGAAACAGCCCCACCCATACATAACATTTTATAACCTCAGTCACCTGACTTAACCACCCCCCTTACCCCCTAACCAATAACAAACAACCCCTTATAGACAATTCTAGAATCAACAACAAACATAACTGAATGCTGTGACTGAAGGCCCAGTCAGTCATTTACTGTCCCCTCCCATCTATGCAATGCTCAGTCTTATTTTTCGGACAACATGCACCATGATCCCCTTCTTCTCTTCATCTTCCTGCAGCACCAGTCACACACCAAATCTGCAACTCCCTCTTGAAGAGAAACAAAGAATTAAAAAAACTGAAAGCAAAAACATTAAGAAATAAAAGATAGTGGACTTAAGTGCAGTCTAGGTCCCCCAAAATGCCCAGGCCCTGCTTTTTATAACAACCCACCCTCTCTTGGGGCCGCTGTCCCTTTCTTATGTGTATGATGGGAAATTTACCATTAATGTACACAGAATATGTTAACATCTTACTTTATGCTTAGGTAAGAAGCAGTGGGGACACTGAGTTGATAACAGAGTCCTTCTGTGTCCATTGCGTCACAATCCAGCTAAATTGATATAAAAGGGCATGCATCCCTTCTAAGTGTCTAGAGATTTCATAACACTAAGCCACACTTTGGTTTTTTCCCATTCAGAGCAGCTGTGAGAGGTTTATCTCCAATAATAATTCTATTTTAATTGGGACAAAGGTTAGGACATTGGGACAGACTTCTCCAATAGAAACTTTTTTCGCTTATATAATTACAGAAGGAAAGTATGGTCTCCACACTTAGTGACAGACAAACGTTTTAAAATTTGATTTCAAGGAAATTGATACTTACATCTATGTAAACATAAAATTTCAAGTTTGAACTCATAGCTAACACATTAAATTATCCTAAACCTATTAGTGATCATACCCTCACCTCCAAGGAGAAGATTCACCCTGCCATAGCCCTCTGTACCTCTCCTTGGTGGCAAAGTTTTCAAATTAAAAGCCATCAAAAGACATTTAAGAATTTATTTGATTATCTGTCACTAAGCAATAACATAAATAGGACAGGACATGATCAAAGTCAAATATTACTAGGATTTTACTTTGATTATGAAGCATCTAATGCCTCTATGCAGAAAAAAGGCTATACTCTAAAACATTCCTGTATTAAATGCATTATCCTAGCCAGGAAAATGAATAAGAAAGACCAATCCAACCCCTCTATACCTCGTAATTGGAGCAGGCTTGCATAACTAAGCCTTAAGTAAGGGGGGCTGAATCAGGCCCACAGATACATATTCAGATCATAAATTGGTTAATTCAAAATAAATACTATAATCATTAGAACAGTATATCAGGTATATAATCAAAGTAAAAAATGTATATGATATAACTTTTATGATGAGGCAACTGATACCAATAAGCAAAATAAAAGCCAGAGCTAATCTCCAAAGAAGAGGATGGAAGCTTCAAATGCCCTTTGTACCTCTTCTTCAGAGAAGGATATACCTCAGAGCTAAGAAGTTCACTGTAACTATATTCAAATATGGTGCTAAGGCATCTGATACACCTCTATGTGAATATAAAATTTCTATTTTATTCTTACAGAAGACCTATTAATTTATCCTAAACATATCAATGAGCAAACCCTCACCACCAAAGAGAGGATCCACCCTCTCACAGCCTTCTATACCTCTCCTTAGTGGCAAAGGGTAGCTTTAAATCGGTTGCATTCCCCGCATAGAATGAGGGATTTCCAAAATAGGGGCATCCGAAAGTCCATAGTCTGATATTGGGGTCTATTTACTATGAGCTTCATTTTTTAGTGAATGAAGCTGTTTCAGGCTTGCTTCGGATCGCAGTGAGCCTGGCAGCTTCATTCATTAAATTTACTAATACTCACCCCTCCGGCGATTTCCGGCGACTCCGTGTGAATGAAGTCCTGCGCATAAGCAGAGACTCCCATGCGGGACTTTTAAAATTTCAAGTCCCGGCATGAAAAAAACTGTGTATGCGCAGTATCTTCATATCAGGACTCTAAAATCTTCAGAGTCAGACACATTTCCTGGAGAGGTGAATTTTTTTTTTGTTATTAATAAAAAAAACCTGAAAAAAAAATATATTCTTTTAAATGTACACACACTGATTTATCCCAGCGGTCTCCCCATACATGCCCCCTTTTTCCTCCCCCTAATAAGAGCTATTACGGGGAGGAAAAGGGGGGAATATGGGGACATCGCTGGGGGACATCAAGATTCCATCTTGAGATGGAAAAGAACAGGCCGGCTGATCGTAAGCGAAAAAACACACTGCGCATGTGCATAGTGACAACTTCCGGTCGTACCAAAGATCTTTTCGTAGCGGCGATTCTGGCGTCCGTATTGTTTGCGTTTTTTCCAACGACAGGGCGTATTTATAGTACGAAGTTAGTACGGACGCTGGAGTTAAGGAATGTAGGCGGGGGGAGCCATTTAAATTGTACAGTATGGGCGTGCTTAGGCCGCTACGAAAAAACGTACGAACACATGGAAAAGTTAGGGTAGGGTTCGGCGGGCGTAATGAAAGGAAGGTAAGGGGAGTGTCGTGGGAGTGAAAGTTATTACGCTGCAGCGGTAATACGCTCCGCTCTCATGCGTAGGTCTGGATCAGGCCCTTTTTCTCCAAAGAAAAGTTAGGAGGGCTAGCATTGCTTATTCCTCTTCTTGTTGCAAGGGCAAGCTCAGTTTCATGGATAGGATAATGCAGTTAATATGAGAATGATTTTGGAATGATTGCCTTCTTCTCTGCATAAAGGTGTAAGATGCATTATAATCAAAGTAAAATCTTAGTAATATTTGTCTTTGATCATGTCCTGTCCTATTGATTCTATTTCTTAGTAGCAAATTATCAAAGAAATATATAAATGTCTTTTAATTTAAAGGGGTGTGGGTCCCCGGAAAGAACGGCCCTATCAAAATAGGCCTAAAGCGGGCGGGGGGAAGCATGCAAATTGTACAGTGTGGAAGGGGGATCCCACCCTGTCGTATGGACTGCTGATCCGCACGATAGAATTAATGCAGGCTTATGGCAGCATAAGCTTCCATAGAGCCCACACGAGAGAAGGGAGTGACAGGGAGCTTGTACTCCCCTCTCTCTCTCTCTCTCTCTCTCTCTCAGTTGTACAGACCACCGCACATACAGAAAACGTGTGGGGCTCTGAATCCGGTCCTACGTTATTTTAGTCAGAGAGCTAAGCATGTCCTTGCTCCAAAGAAGATGATGGAACCTTCAAAATCCTTTTGTACCTCTGCTTCAGGATAAACCTCAGAGCTAAAAATGATCATATAAATGTTCCATCTTTGCAAATTATAAATCAACTTCAAAAGCAAAAACGACCCTATAGTGACTGTTAAATCTTTGAGTTCCAGTTCAGCCATGACAATGTGGAGGCCTAAATATTCCTTTAATCATCCACCACTAAACAGAAAGAAACAGGATTTATAAAGATACGTAAGTTAAATAAATGTGACTATGGTAAAATTTGATTCTAAGGTATCTGATACATACTTCTATGTGACTATGAAATTTCAATTTTTAACTAAAAGACCTATTAAATTCTCCTAGACCTATTGATGAGCAAACCCTGAGCACCAAGGAGAGGATCCAGCCCTCTGTACCTCTACTTGGTGGCAAAGGGTAGCTTTAAAAGGAAAAGCAGTCAAAAATCAATAGAATATTTATTTGATTATGTGCCATCAAGAAATAGGACAAGACAGGATCAAAGTCAAATACTACTAGAATTTAAATTTGATTATGATCTATCTTACAGCATCTGTGCAGAAAAAAGGCTATCATTTCAAAATCATTGTTGTATTTAATGCATTATCCTAGCCATAGACTTAAGGTTAGTTTGCCTCCAAGAAGACAAGAAGAGGAATGACCAGCCCAAGCCCTCTGTGCTTCTTGGGAGCAGGGGTAACATTACTTCAAAAAAAGTAATCAAACCAAACCAAAATGAACATATATCTTTGATGACTAGCCATCAAAAAGTAAACCACAGCAAAACAACACAAACAAAATACATTCAAATATATCTTTGATTATCTCTCACGCGACACTAACATCCTTTTAAATTAAGAAATCAAATACATACATCAGATTTATATATTGGTTGTTCACAAATAAACACTACCATCATTAGTAGAAGAGTTTATAATCCGGTACACTACCGCCCCTAGGGTGTTTGAACTTGGGCACCCTGGGGTGACTCTCCCAGCTTCACTTACAGAGCCACAGCTGTTTGCTACAACATATTAGTGATGATGCTGCCAGGGAGTTAAAGCTATCATACCCCAGCAGCAGCATCCACAAAGCCTCAGCATGTTACTAATATAGTGTAGCAGGTGGCCACTCTGTTAATGAAGCGGATGACTATCACCTGAAGATATTTATAAAAAGCGCTCAGTGCTGAGTGCTATGCTATATATACAGTCAGGTCCATAAATATTGGGACAAACACAATTCTCATATTTTGTTCTCTATACACCACCACAATGGATTTGAAAAAAAAACAAAAAAAACAAGATGTGCTTCAACTGCAGACTTTCAGCTTTAATTTGAGGGTATTTACATCCAAATCAGGTGAACGGTGTAGGAATTACAACGGTTTCTATATGTGCCTCCCACTTTTTAAGGGACCAAAGTAATGGGACAATCGACTCAAAAGTTATTTTATGGACAGGTGTGGGCTATTCCCTCATTATTTCATCATCAATTAAGCAGGTAAAAGGTCTGGAGTTGATTCTAGGTGGCTGTTCGCCACTTACAAGGCTTCTCTGCTGAACAGTCCTAACTCTAATCTTAACTCTAAATAGAGCCCCAACTTTGGGTCACATATCCAATATCTTTCTAAACCAAGAACATACCTTACATGGAGATTCCCAGGTCTCCCAAACTGCTACTCTGAGACCGCAACCCCCTCTCAGCTGCAATCCCAGACAGACTTTAAACCACACATCCAAAATGGAAGCAGCTACAAAATCAGTTTATAAAGTAATATATATGACCGATGCACAAGGCAAGGGGAATTTGTACAAAAAACAAGACATGGCCTGACACTCTAGCCATTACTCAGTTACTAATCATGAACTTCTATCTTTAAAATAAAAATCAGAGAATTAGTTACAAATATCTGCAGATACATGATAAGCTGTTCGCCACTTACATATATATATTTTTTTATTATTATTATTTTTTACTGTTAGCGCTGTATTTTTTCTATTTATTTTTCATGTAAAATCTAGCAATGGCAATTGCTTGGCACTTGCTCATGTGTAGCTGGTAATTGCTGTTATTTGGCAGGAGCTGGCATAGCCAGGATGTATGACTTCACCATTCTAATCAGTCACCAGATGGAATACCCAGAGGCACAGGCACTAGAGACTGAGCAATCCATGGCACTGACTGAGAATACAGTGTCCTCTAAAACACAGGCTTGAAAGACTAAACAGTCTGTGGCACTGGCTTCTAAGAGCCAGATTTACTTAGCTGCAGGTTTGGAAAAGTGGAGATGTTGCCTATAGCAGTCAATCAGATTCTAGCTCTCACTTTTTTTTTTACATACTAGAGAATGTCAGCTAAAATCTGATTGGTTGCTATCAGCGACATTTTCACTTTTCCAAACCCACAGCTTAGTAAATCTGGCCCTAAATATGAGAGGTGTGAGTCATAGGCTCTCTCAGTTCCTTCCCTGACTCTGGCGATTTTGATTGTGGTGATTGGGGCATGCGCCCCAACAGGGCCCAAGAGAGAACTTAGGTCTTGAAGGCCAAGTGGAGTTGTTTTTTGCACAAGGGCACTCCACTGCCTCCTTTGCAGTCTTCTTGCGGTGTCATTTCCACTCTGCCCAACTATTCAATATTCTCTTCAGCTGCTTCTGGCTCTTTTCCACAGTCTGGTTATCTTCTTCTTTCAGCCGCTTCTGGCCTCTCCTGAGAAATCAGTGCGCACCTTTTCTCAGTCCCGGCTTCAGACTCTTTTTGCTTCTCCCAGCCCTTGTGGTGGTTTATGAACCCTGCCGCAAGGGTGGATGGGAGGGGTGATGTGGCAAGCCCTGATTCGCTTGCCACGGCACCACAATGCACCCTGGACGCCTTGGTATAATGATGCGGTGAGCCCTGATTGGCTCGCGGTCGGTATAATGATGCGGCAAGCCCTGATTGGCTCGCGGCCAAATCATGTGACTGGCCAGCAGCCAATCAGCATGGATTGTTTGCAAGCTAGTCCCTGAGGTTCCTACCCATGTCACCGAGCAGCTCCAGTGTCCCGAAGGTCTTCCTCCAGCGCTGCAAAATCTTGTTGCAGGTAAGTCTTTATTTTGGCTATGTTCCACGCCTGGAGAGTGCACTGTTGCACATGTTCAGCTGGTGGCTGACAGCTATTGAGCAGGTATAGGCAAAGCCAGGATGCATAACATCACCACTGTCACCATTTCCCCGACCGATGGAATACCCAGAGGCACAGGAACTAGAGACTAAGCAGTCCATGGCACTGACTGAGAAGACAGAGTCTTCTAAAATAAAGTGCTCGAAAGACTGAACAATCCATGGCACTGCCTTCTAAGCATGAGAAGTCTGAGTCATGTGCTCCCTGATATCCACACCGACTCTAGCAAATGAAGCCTGCGCTTTGATTGTTGTGACAAAGAGAGCACTCTGGTCCTGTGGATTTTCCTGCTTCTCTGTCTGTCGGTCCCTCCCCTCTTGTTCTGTGTCTGTTTAGGCTGTTCTTCTTTGTCTGTCAATCTAGTATGGTCCTGAATCTTTCCCTGCTGTTCTCCTCTGTCCCTCCAGCATATCTTTCTCACTCCCTCCGATCTATCTTGTATTGTCCCTATGTTATCTAAATCTAGCAGAGGCAATATGGGGAGTGCACTCTTGCTCAAATGCAGCCGGTAGATGACAGGTATTGGGCAGGAATAGGCATAGCCAGGATGCATAACATCACCACTGTCATAATTCATCCAATAGTAATAGTATAAAGTATTTTATAATAAATTTATCATAAATAGTTCCTTGCATTATACAAAGCAAGTGGAGCATACTTGCTTTGTATAATGGAAATCCCTATTAGAAGAAAAGACAATGTTCTCCTAACAGAAGTTAAATGAATTGATAGGGTAAGAGAACAATGGATTTACTATTTTTCGGTATGATAAAGGAGACTCCAGAAGATCATTGGTCAATGGTTATTAAAAGGGTATCATGTCGGCTGTGTTACCATGTCCGTGCAATATGTTCGGCATTGTACCCCTTCATAATTTCAACATAAAGATAATTGACAATCTATTATGAATACAAATATTAAATAATTTCCTTACCTTACCAACTCCTGTTCCTCTGTCTGTCCCTGCTGCTCTCCTCTGTTCTGCCACTCTAGTCCTGTGTCTGTCCCTGCTGCTGCCGTCTGTTTGTCCCTCCACTTTGGTCCTGTATCTGTTCCAACTGCTCTCATCTGTTTGTCCCTCCACTCTGGTCATGTGTTTGTCTCTGCTGCTCTTTTCTGTCCCTTCACTCTGTCCTTCTCTGTTCCCTCTGATCTTTCTTTTTCTTGTCTATCTTGTATTGCCCCTTTGGTCAGGTAAAATCTGGCAGAGGCAATTTGAAGGTTACACACTTGCTCATGTGCAGCTGGTAACGGACAGTTGGTGTAGCCAGTAAGTATGACGTCATCATCAGTCACATGATCAGCCTAGCCGTAACTGTCAAATCTCAACATGGCTGCTGCAGCATTTATATTGTAAAAAGTGTCAGTTGGCTGTAACTGAGTTTCTGTATAGTGTTGATGGACACATATAATAGTTTCCAGCCATGTTTTATAATTTGATGGATTATTTTCAGAAGAAAGATATTACTAGTCAATTTTCAAAGTATAAACATAAAATAATAAATATTTATTGATATGCATTAAAACATTTTTTCATAGATAACCTCAGTGCGTAATATTTTCAAAACACACATACATGATTCCTACACCGAAAATTAATTAAAAACAAAGTGAAAAAGCCCTACTCATATCTGATTATTTCTAAGGGGCCATCTGACACTCTTTGCACCACCAACAGAACACAATTTCGGACTTCAGGATCTGGACCTCTGTTACCCGTGGAGGGAGGCACTAGTGACCATCCGTACATCCGTGGAATCCGGGCTTGGGAATCCTAAGTGGACCGTAGTGGTATTGTACCTTCATCGATACATTTAATGCTTGAATATTTATGAAGCTTTTATATTGATCCTCCGCAAAAATCCATACTTGCTATTTTATCTACAGCCGAAGCACACGGCTATACATTTAATTGGGACTTATATTTCCATTTAGGTTTGCTACCTTGGACTAAGACCCGTTCCATGATCCAGCTTAACACGTGTACAGCACCAATTAATGAAATTGTTTTTATTGTGTTGTTTATAACATTGTTATTTTAATATTGGTACTTTTTTATTATTAAATAACCATTTCATAATACCCATCGCATTGTATCATTTAGCCATTCTGATAAACAAATACAAATTGCTTATATATATATTTATTTTTATTGTGCATTTAGCGCTGTCATTTTGCTTGTTTTTGTATTTCAATACCGGGTACCCTGTAATCCGGTCCACTAGCTGCTGGCACAATTCACCATTTTAATTTTAATATTATACACGTGGAAGGCGTTGTTTTTTTTGTATATTTTATGTACCAAAAAATGTATAAACTAGTCTGTTACAGAATACATAGGTACAATTCAATAATTACCACCCACAGATATCTGATAATCAATTAAATATTTATTATACCCAAGTGTTGTATGTGTTACTATGCCCATGCTATATGTTGGCTTTGTACCCCCTCAATACTCCAACATAAATCAAATTGACAATCCATTATGAATACAAATATTAAATAAATTCCTTACCTTACCAACTCTTGCTCCTGTGTCTGTCCCTGCTGCTCTCCTCTGTTCCTGCTGCTCTCCTCTGTTCCTCCACTCTGCTCCTGTATCTGTCCCTGCTGCTCTCCTCTGTTCCTCCACTCTGGTCCTGTGTCTGTCTCCTCTGTTTCTTCACTCTGGTCCTGTGTCTGTCCCTGCTGCTCCACTCTGGTCCTGTGTCTGTCCCTGTTGCTTTCCTTTGTTGCTCCACTCTGGTCCTGTGTCTATTCCTCCTGACTCGGCCTGACGGAGAAATCAAAAGAGCGTCAGCGTTGCCCTTGCAACGTCAGCGCAGGGCGCCAGAAACCTGCAGAGAGCCGGGGACAGCGCGTCCCTACTGCTCTTCTCTGTTCCTCCACTCTGGTCCTGTGTCTGTCCCTGCTGCTCTCCTTTGTTGCTCCACTCTGGTCCTGTATCTGTCCCTGCTGCTCTCCTCTGATCTTATTATGTTTAAGGGGTATGTATCAAAAAAATTATAAATTAGTCTGTAACTGAATCAATAGGTAAAATTGAATCATTGCCACCCACAGATATATGATAATTGAACAAAATCAAATAAATATTTATTATTCCCAAGTGTCTTATCATTTTCATTTAGCTGCACAGAGCTCATATATAATAAAATGTAATAGAGTCAATTTTCACAATTCTATGAGTGTATTATGTTCAGCCAAAAATATTTTTCTGCAGCACCAGTTTCCCACTATGTAGTCATGTCACCACTTTGCATATCATATAGACACATACCCAATACCCATATACATTTTTTTTTCAGCGTTTTGTTGATGTTTATATATTTCTGCAGTAATTTTAAGGTGCATTTTATATCATTGCCATTTAGTCCCCAATTATGTCCATTAAGTATTGTACCTCCTTACAACCTTGCCTAGTTGTACTGTTTGATAACCACTGGTTTAAATGAATGTGACTACATAATAAATAATAACTTTTATTTACTTTTATTATTTTAATACATAATGAATGGCAAATAGTATACAATATTTATAATAAATATATGATAAATAACTTATTTGCATGTAAAATGTAAAATCAAAGAAATTATAAACAAAGGTTATGTTCAAATCAAACTGTTTTCTAAGCCTGTATAAAATCCCTTACTATGATTTCAAAATATTTTCATTTATCATATCCTGCTTTCCTATAGTGATAAAGCATAATAACAAGTAAAATAAATGTTGCAGCAGATTACCCAGAGTTTTAGCTCAGAGAGATCGGATCCAGATTTACGAAATATGAACATTTCTGCACTCTGCAGGTGGAAAATGTATGCATTCTGCTACTGCACATGCAGCAGACTTCAAGCAGAATCCAGGCTTCTGTGCTTAAATACTACACATTCAGAAAGGGTGGAACGTGTACAGTTTGTACGCATGGTGGGAGGGTGGAAGTATGGTAATCGCATATTAAGATCTTTAAAGCTTACATACAATCCTCATTTTCACACCACCCCGATTTTCTATGGGGCCGATGCCCAAATTTTAAGGTAGGGTACTGGTGGCGGAAGTTTGGATCCAGCCCAGAATCTCAGTACCTAATGTGGGTTTGTGTACTTTTACTGAAATTATGCACACACAATGTTTGCGCAGTGTTTGCAGGTTGTGTACAATGATGAGCTATGTGTACATTTTAGTAAGGGCTGCACTTCATCCAAAATATGTGCAAGATGAAAGATAAAGTGCTCCAGTTCCGTATTTTTCAACTGGACGTTGCATGTAAATTCCGCACATTGGGTTGATTGCAGAGGTAATGAGTAAAACTTTTTAAAAGAGACATATTGCGAGAGTCTATATAATTCCTTGCCATTGGGCCTGACTAAGACCGCCGAAGGTCTTAAAGTACGCCCAGAAGAGGGGAGTGAACTTCCCGGTCACTGCCCTCACTCATGCAGACTTTACACAAATTCCCCCTCCCATAAATTTGTGGGGCCCGGGACACATACATCAGACTCCGCCCCCTATGTGAAATTATCAGTGACGTCACATGGGAACGGGGCCCAGTGGACTTGCTCTAACAGCTGTCTGGTGCGCAGGGACATTCTTCCGTGCACAGTGGCCCACTAATGATGGCGGGCCCCTTCAGCTCCAGGCCCGGGATAGTAGCCCCGGCTGTCCCTCCCTGATGGTGGCCCTGCCGACTCGATAAACTATATAATAGAAGGAGCTGCATCAAATGTTATTTAACTTAAGAAACCCCTTGGTTGGGGGTGCAAGCTGCAGCTATAAGCTAGTATACAAGAAAGCTTAGAAAGACTCTAAAGATTAGAGTCCCACAGACCAGAACCCTCAGAGCCGCTAATAAGATACACACAATCTTCATAATAATGTTACATTGTATCCAATCTCCAAATGAATGCAAGAAAAAGATAAGGGATAAAATCGAACTTTTATTGGATTATATTAAAAGGACCAGTAATCCAATCCAAAAACCTTCCGGTATGCAGGTTTCTAAATGACATGTAAGTCTCTGGTAACTTATAACAAATAGATTAGCTAATATAGTACACTCAGGATCCTGCACTTGGTAACGAGTGCCAGGAGCCAGAAGAATTGGGTCATTCACAGAGTGTACAGGGACCTTGTGCACTGGCGCCCCACTCTGTGAAGTCCCTCAAATTCGCGTTTCGGGGTGTCTTTTTGTGCATCCGTTGATAAGTGGTGTGGCAACATCTTGAATATATAGCATGATACTAATATATATATATATATATATATATATACACACACATATACACTA
>WWET01000258.1:19366-49660 GCA_011038615.1 Limnodynastes dumerilii | reverse complement strand
CCCCCATTCACCTTATCATCTCCCCCTCCCCATCATCCTCCTCCTCTTCATCTCCAGTTCAC
The DNA here is from genome assembly GCA_011038615.1 of Limnodynastes dumerilii. Classification (NCBI taxonomy): domain Eukaryota; kingdom Metazoa; phylum Chordata; class Amphibia; order Anura; family Limnodynastidae; genus Limnodynastes; species Limnodynastes dumerilii. Next base: position 49,598 of record WWET01000258.1, on the reverse strand, counting down.
CAATATTCATGTCTCTCCAGTCACCCCAGGATCCCCATCATTTGTCTCAAACCCCCCAGGATCCCCATCATGTCTTCATAGCCCCCCAGTATTCCCATCATGTCTCCAGCCCCCTCCCCAGTATCCTCATCATGTGTCTTCAGTCCCCCCAGTACTCCCATCATATGCTATCAAGCCCTCCCTGTACTCCCATCATCATGTGCCACCAGACCCCTCCCCCAGAACTCCCATCATGTGCCACCAGCCCCCCCCAGCACTCCCATCATGTTCCATCAAGCCCTCCCTCTACTCCCATCATTTTGTGCCACCAGCCCCCTCCCACAGTACTCCCATCATGTGCCACCAGCACCCCCCCAGTACTCCCATCATGTGCCATCAAGCCCTCCCAGTACTCCCATCATATGCCACCAAAACCTATTTTTTTTTTCACTTAGCTTACCTCATCCTACTCTGTGGCATGCGCTCTTTTCCTCCTCCACACTCATACAGGAAGTTCCTGTATGAGCGTCTGAGGCAGTTACAGAGAGCAGCTGATTTCCAATTGCCGCAACAGTTAATGCAGGAGCTGCCTGTATGAGCTGCCTGCCGGCCGGTCTCCTCCGTGGCGGTGGGATGTCCGATTCCCCCACACTGGCAGTGGTGCTTACAGCGGTGAGTATTTTTAGGACACATGCCCTGATGGAACCATCAGCTGGGCATCATCGGAACCATGGGTACGTGCTCTACAAAGCCCATGCTAGTTACGCCACTGACTGAATGTATTTGGGTGGCATGACATCCCGATTTAGGAGGGACTGTCCTGATTTGTTGGGCAGCAAAAATGGAACAGATGGTGTGGTTTGAACCAGGGCTGGTGCTAGGGTGTTCGGTGCCCCCCTGCAAACTATTAATTTGCGCTCACCTGTTTAACTATTTAAAATTATAGTTAATAGAATATAGTATCCATGTAAGTATCATAAAACACAGTCTTGTTAGCACAATAAAAGAAAGCAAATCATAGTCACTACTATATAATACTGCTATACAATTCCTACCTCATCCTAAAATTAGACTATGGGGTCTATTTACAAAAATAACATGGATCGCCATGGAAAACAACAGTTTCCATGGCGATCTATGTAAATATCACTTATACTCGTCGGCCCGTTCTTTTCAGAGAGGGCCGATGCTTCGTTATATTTACAAAGCTCAGGCTTTGCTTATGTAACAGAAGTAACATAAAGCAGCTGAAAGGAGTTTTGTAATCAGCTGCTCTATGTAACTGCCACAGCAGCTCATACAGGAAGCTCCTGTATGAGCTGCCTGTCACCATAGCTGTACACCATAGTGGGGAGCTTGGGGATGACCAATGCCTGATTTAAACAAATAGGTTCAGTTGTATGTGGAGTTTGACCAGAAAAGGGGCATAAGACATACTAGGTGGTCGGGTCCCAGTTGGACCTCCAATTGGTGTACGCTGGGGAGAACTTTGACCCGGAGAGTTCACAGATAACATATTACAGGTTACCCAGCATGTGCACAGGGAGAGTTCACTGTCACAGTTTCAAGACCACACAGCAGGTTGCTCATGCATGGTACAGGGGAGTTGGGGTCCTGGTCAGACCTCCTGTTGGTGTATGCTGGGGAGAATTTTGACCCGGAGAGCCTCCTCTGGGCCTTCTTTTGGATGATATCACATCCCCTTTTTGGAGGGACTGTCCTGATTTGCAGGCAGCAAAAGGGGTAGGGCTTATGAAAAAGAATATTTGCACAAATAAGGTCACTTTTGGGTGGACTTTGGGCAAAACAGAGGCAGAACTTATTTTATCCCGATTTCAGAATTTTAAATATTGGCAGCTAAGTTTTTAGGGCCATAACTGACGTTAGTAACAAAAAAAACAGTACATATCAAGCGGCTGCACAGTATGATATTAATAACTAAAAGATTTAAACACAGGCAACGCTGGGTACTTTTGCTAGATCTCAACGCCGAACATCTATTTTTAAATGGTCCAGAGATTCCTTTGTTCTTGTGGAAAGCTTCCCAGTAACAAAACTATAAACTTGTGAAACTAATGAAGAGAAAAACAAACAGGCTTCCCTGCTGCCACTTAGAAAAAATGTCTGGCAGGTGGGTACCATCAATTCAACTTCCACCACTAAAACTGTCAGTGGTGGTACATTAAAGTGTGACCACTTCAAAGCCAGTGACATTATAGCATAGCCCTAAAGCTTAATAAAACTTTTAGTTCTGTATCCCACCCAACTAGCTTAGAAGTTAGCCCTCCCTGTGACCAATTTCTAATTAGAAGCATATATGTATATATCTGTAATTAAATTCAAACAACTGCTTGTTTTGGAATAATTGCCCCTTAGTTTTACAACCCTTTTTAAATTCAGAACCAATCTGTTGCAAGTGTGCCTGGAATGGTAGGTGTTAACGCCACTGACGCCAAAAGCTGGGTTTCCAAAGCATTGCTCAGACCACAAAGCATGCTGGGAGTCATCTGGCACCAGATAGGGCTTAGTCGTTGATGTTCGGAGTTATTGGCAGGAGGACAACATGTAAATACATCCTTAGTAGGCTTTAAATTGGCTGACAAGCTTTACTGAACAGTGTGTGGTAGATTTATAGCTTCCATTCGCCACAGCAGAAAACTTCAAATATAAAAAAACACACATATGGAATATAACACTACATTAGATATATGAATAGAAAGTAATTCAACTACATCTGTATCAAGTTTCATATTTTCCTACTATGACAATTCTTCAGTTACTTTTTACTAAACAGTCAAAGTAAAAAATGTCTTGGAAAGTGATTTATAAATCAATACAGGGATTATCAATCAATGGATTTTCTCACCACCCTTTATTACCTGTTGAATAATCGATGAACAAGAGAAATTTATTAGCAGTTGCCAATAGTCCTCCATATTGATCCCACTATTTTTTTGGATGGCACTGGTATCTGCAAAACAATGAATTGATGAGCGCTAACAATGGGATAAATGTATGGGAAAAACTGGAAGGAAAGGGTATACTCTACAACAGGGAAAATCCTGCGCTGGCTATATAGGTGAGTGAGGTAGCCGTGCTGGAAATTCCTGCGGTGAGAGTGAGTAACAGTGCATGTGGTATAAATCACAAACAAATTTTATTCTAAATAAAATAACAGTAAAAAGCAATAAAAAATAGCCCACAATAAAATGAGAGACATAGGATTATATAGAAGATATGAAAAGCATGGGGCATAGTCCGCAGGGAACCTCAGGGAGGCCTGAACGGTAGGCATCAATTTACCATTATACCTCAGCAACAAATAAAACAAGCTCACAAATAAGCCCCAAGCTTCAGCTGTACTTTAAACAAATTCCAGGTTAGATTAATACCTCCAATAGTCAAAAAGATATAAATATAAAGATACGGCACAATTGAAGGATCATGTAACTGGAGCTCCACTGATAGGGATAAGTCTCTACAGATGGTAATAAGTTCCAAATGTGCTGTTAACAAATGCAGGTTAGAATTACAACATGGATGCCATGTTACCAGTTCGGGCCTCCCTGAGGTTCCCTGCGGACTATACCCCATGCTTTTCATATCTTCTATATAATCCTATGTCTCTCATTTTATTGTGGCACTGGTATCTGGTCAAATTATTTCTTTTTATAAAATTAATGTGAAATGAATATAAAAAGCCAATTTGGAAGCATTGGTCTAGGACATGAGGTCGTTAGCAGGGTCGGATCCACCACAGGGTGACTTGGGCAGTTGCCCAACTCATAGGAGCATCAAATCTCTTAGACCCTGGCTACAGTACATCAAAATAGATGTCAGTGATTTACATAATACGTAATCCAAAGCACAGTTTGTAGTGGCTGCTGGCAAGCAAAACAAAATATGTATATGGAGGCATTTCATAATATTTTACACTGCAGCCATGGGGTATACACAGTGGGTAGACACATGTGTTATAATGTTAGTACCCCTACATAGTGCCGCATGTTTTATAATGTGAGCATTGGCCCCAGGCCCCCCACAGACTTTAGTCAGCCATGGTGGTGAGCATACACTCTATGAAGCTTAATCAAGATCCCATGCATGCCATCCTCACTATTTTGCAGTTAAAATATTGCTAAAAGTCGGCTCAACTAAGACCGCCCTGGGAAAAAAGATTGTTAAAAATGACTAATCTTTTAGCCAAGTCGTGCCTTTATGGTTATAAAATACTGATTCTCTTAGTACTAAAGGTGATGTTTTATTCAAGGTATATGTCCCCACAGGGAGTTTGGGCAAAATGACACAGTTTTAAGGACCAAAATTTCTGGCCATTGCCTGGCAAAGTGACTGCAAGACTCCAAAGGGGGTCTATAATCGCAGTGATATCTGAAACATTCAAGAGATCACAATAGTGATTGGATTGAAATTCATATTTCGGATATCTGTGGGAACTTCTAATTTCTCTGCGATGTGATGCACCCTCATAGGCATAACACTGGCAAATTAGAGATCTCTATGACTCTGGTAAGCGACACTAGGAGGTAGCCAGTTTTGTACATAAATCTCCAATATAGTGCTTAATAGCGAACTGTTGATAATCAAATCAGGAATACGATTATTGTAATATTATCAGTGAAACACATACCCTCTAAGAAATATATGGATTTGTACATTAACCTACCAAAGACAAACAGGCAGTTCTCAAAGTTTGTTCCAAGCCCATAATGAGGTCACAGCCCTGATTAACCAATCACCTTCTCCTTGCCAGAGTTGAGGAGATGTAGATAAAATTGTCTTTAAAATGTATTGAGAGCAAGTGTCTCTTTTATTGAGGTCCAGTTTCCTAATTGGGGGTACTTGGTTCACTGTCAGGTGGTAATCAATGCAACTGGGCATGGAAGTTCAATACCAAATAAGATATAATTAAATAACCTGGAAGCTAAATGACATGTGTAAAATGCACCTTACAATCACTGCAAATATATGTTAACAAAAAAATCTAAAAAAAAATCCTAAAATTGATCAGCTAGGTTACAAGGTAAAATTGTCTACATGATCCAGTTCCACAGTAATGTTAGTCTGAAAAGTGAGTGCTACCTGAGACTAGAAAGATAGTAGAAAGTAGAATATAAGTAGCAGTATACTCTAACCAGGTACACACCTGTCTGTGTACATAGAAGAAAGTCACTTTTTTTTTACAACCAGGACATAGCAAAAAACAAAATAGTAATCTAATGAAACATGATTTCTCAATTGTGACACTAACTTGAAATATGCAGCAATTCAGACATCAGTTAATAGAGTTTGGTAAGTCTGAGCGGAATTTAATATGTATATAAGGAATAAAGAGAAGCCTTTAAAACAATAACCAACAAAACATTCTTCCAACAATAAGCATAGTAATGGACACTGTTGAAATCATGGATCTTTATATTGTACCTCAAAGTGTCGGTTGTTGGTATGAATAGCCCTTTTTCGAAAGAATATTCGGAAATGTGGAATATTTTAGGAAATAGATTGCTTCTGCCTCGAGGAGGGGAAGCGATCGATGTTCCTGGAAACAAAAGCCTACACACTAAATGGTAAGTATTTTCCTACCCTAACCCTTATGGTTATCCTTACCTTAACCCTCCTCTTCCACTACCCTAACCCTCTGCTCCCCGCAGCCTGACCCTAAGACTTCACTCCCCGTAGCCTAAACCTAAGACTTCCCTACCCGTAGCCTAACCCTAAGACTCCCCTCTTCGTATCCTAAGCCTAATCTTCCCTTCCCCAGTGTTACTTCCCTCTCCGGTCGGGTCTGTGGCAGGTGTGACGGGACTTTTAGCAGGTTGAAACATTCATCCAGATTTTTTCACAGTCACAGATAATCAGAAGGCCACCACCAGTCAGGAACAAAAGGCTGTATACTTTTCAACTGGACTGAAAAATTAGAACAATGACAGACAGTCAGGAGTTTGCAGTTGGGTACCACCAGCAACAGGACAGACATTTGCTGCCTGGAATAGGACCAGGACCTCTGGTTGGGTGCCACCAAGAACTGCACCAGGCAGTAGTAACACAGACCAGTGTTCAAAAAACAGGTATCTCATTAAGAATAGCCTGCAGTAAATACATTGTCATCTGTCAGTATGGGTGGTTGCCCCCAACATCAGTGAAAGAAAGAAATTGTTTGTCCTCCGGAGGTCACTACAAGTCTCCCAGTATACACCTGTTCCCCATACTTACCTGTGGTGTATGACCTTCCTGTCTGTAAGCTGTGAGTTTGGGTTCCTGCTCCTCATAGCGGCTTGCTAGGTACTTCCAGGGACCCATGCCGGGGGCCACAACCTGCTGGGTGTCCTGCAGGCAAGACTATCCTCACCATCAGAGGCTCTAGTGAAAACCAGGCCTCAGTTAGACTCCGTGCCCCGGTGTGCGACCTGGGTACCTGTAACATTATCACCGGCCCATATTGGTAGCCTAATAACGGTAGCCTAATGGAGTCCACTACCAATGAAGCCATAAACGCTCTTATCAACCAGGTAAGACTCTTGGTCAGATGATCCAAGCACTCACCAATAAAGTTAATGACCAGGATGAAGTGATCGCAGCTTTACATCCTTCAACTCTATCCTCCCCTGCTCCAGTCTCAATGGCTGTCACATCCAATGCTAAAGTCAATTTACCTGATTGATTCTCTGGTTACTGGCAGAAATTTTTTGCATTCAAGGAAAGTTGTAAACTCTGTTTTGAGTTACGACCAACTGCCTCAGAAAATGAGAAGCAACGGGCCTTTGGCCTACCTCCCGATGACCCTGCTCGCCTCACTGTGGATGCCTTCTTCAATGCTCTTGGTCTGCTATGTGATGACCCTGACCATGCCGCCACCTTGAGCCCAAACTACATTCCCTACGTCAAGGTCGCCGAACAGCTGAAGAATACTGTGCCAATTTCCGTAGATGGGCAATCAACTCTAAATGGAATGATCCCACTCTGTGATGTCAGTTCCAGGTCGGACTTTCAGATTCCGTGAAGGATGCGCTGGTACAGTTCCCTCCTGCAGAATCTTTAGAGGACCTTATGCAGAACTCCTTTCTCAGCTCATCTGCATCCGCAACACAACAGATGGCAATTGATGATGAACCAATGCAGGTTGGGTCTTTCTGCCTTACTGCTCAAGAGAAGCTAAGTCGGCGAACCATGGTTTTATGCCTCTATTGCAGTGGCAAACACATAGGGCAGACAAGTGCCCCAAAAACTCCCAACAGGGAAATGCCTAACCCAGCCGGATTTGGAAGGGGTCCGGTTCGGGGTATCATTAATCTCTTTCAGAAATGCTTTAATGATTTTGGTATGCTTATTCGTGAAGTCACAGACTCACTCATATGCCTTTGTGGATAGTGGGGCTGCAGGGAATTTTATGGACACTAATCTTGCTGAATCCCTGGGCATCCCCACTCAAAGCGTGGATCCCACTATCACAGCCAGTGGCTTGGATGGAAGACCTCTAACTGGAGGTATCATCAGTCAATGGACTACCCCAGTTCAGATGTCCATCAGAATGTGTCATTCGGAAAACATTGAGTTTCTGCTGATCTCCTTTCCCTCTGCTAGTCTGATACTGGACCATCCATGGCTCACTAATCACAACCCTATTATAGATAGGGACAAGGGAGACATACTCAAATGGGAAGACTGCTGCTCCAAGTCTTGTCTTTCTTTGCCGGTCTGAACACTGACCCCGGAACTCAGAGGTCTTCCACCACAATATGCAGAATTCTGCAAAGTCTTCTCCAAAAAAAGTGTTCATGTCTTACCTACCCACAAGCCGTATGATTGTGCCACTGAGTTGCTTTCAGATGCCAATCTTCCCAAGTGTTGCCTATTTTCGTTATCCAGGCCTAAAGCCCAAGCCATGGACGAATATATTAAAGAGAATCTGCTGAAAGGATTCATACACCCTTCAAAGTCTCCGGTAGGAGCCAGCTTCTTCTTTGTTAAAAAAAAAAAAGATGGGTCCCTCAGGCCCTGCACTGACTACTGGAGACTAAATCAAATAACTGTCTGTAACTCCTACCCTTTGCCGTTAATCTCTTCAGTTAGCCACAATATTTTAAAAAATTGAGGGGGAATATTATTTGATACGTATCCAGGAAGGTGAAGAATGGAAGACAGCTTTTAATATCTATTCAGGACACTAAGAGTATCTGATAATGCCGTTTGGACTTTGTAACGCACCAGCTGTTTTTCATAAATGAATAAATTATGTTTTCTGTGAGCTTCTGGGCAAAGTTGTCTTAGTATACCTTGATGATATACTTATTTACTCTCCTTCTCTAGAAACCCATCATGATCATGTTTGTTATGAGAGAATCAACTATATGCCAAGTTAGAAAAGTGTGAATTTGTGAATTTGAAACAGACATGGTCACCTTCCTAGAATACGTAATCAGAAGGATTTGCCATGGACCCAGACAAAGTCAAGGCTATACTGGAGTGGGTACAGCCCCCAAACCTTAAAGCAGTTCAACGCTTTCAAGGCTTCTCCGACTACTACAGGAGATTCATACAGGGATTCTCCATCCTCATCACACCCATATCTGATCTCACTAAAAAGGTTGGTTCAAAAAATTAAAGAAAGCCTTTACTTCTGCTCCGGTCTCCCGCTACCCTAACCCAGACTTACCATTCATCATAGAAGTGGATGCATCAGACGTGGGGGCCGGAGCAGTCCTTTGTCACAAAGACCCCAAAGACAAAATTGTATCTCTGTGCCTTCTTTTCCAAGAAGATTTCTTCGGCTGAGCGTAACTACAATATTGGCAACCAGGAACTCTTGGTTATCAAGATGGCATTTGAGGAGTAGCGGCATTGGTTTCAAGGAGCCATTCATTCAATTACAGTTAACACAGATCACAAGAATTTATCTTGCATTCAGTCTGCTAAACATTTGAACCCCAATCAATCTCGATGGGCTCTCTTTTTTACCAGATTAAATTTTATCATCACAAAAAGACGGGGGGCTTTGAATAAAAAAAAGCAGATGCTCTCTCAAATTCTTTTGTTCCAGTCCAGGAAGCTGCTCAGAACATTTTGCCATCATCTACCATCGTAGCAGGACTCCCCCAAGATCTACAATCACAGATTATGAAGGCACAAGGATCAGCACCCAGAGACAAGCCCAGACACTGCCTGTTCTTTCCTGATCACCTAAGAAAAGCAGTCCTGGTATAACATCATTCTTCCTGGAACACGGGTCACATAGGGATAAGGAGGACTTTTGAATTGTTCTCTCATTTTGCATGGTGGCCTACTATGGCACAAGATGTCAAGGACTTTTTGGGGGCATACGAGGAGTGTGCCAGGAATAAGACTCCTCGTACCCATCCTTCAGGGCCCCTCTTCCACTTCGCTGTTCCCAAACGTCCATGGGCATATTTGTCCATAGACTTTATTACTGATTTGCCTGAGTCCTCTGGATGTACTATATAATGGGTCATCGTAGATAGATTTTCTAAAATGGCCCACTTTGTCACTCCCCAGCGCCCAGTGTCCTCTTTGTTTTGCAAACATGTTGTCCACATTCATGGATTACCTACAGACATTGGGCCTGATCCAGATCTACGATGTAGCGCTGAGCGTACTAACGCTCAGCGTTACATTGCTGACTCCCCCCTGGCACTCCCCCTGTGCGGGCGTATGGCCCCTTCCTTACCTGGCCCGACACTCCCCCTGTGCGGGCGTATGGTCCCTTCCTTACGCCGGCTGAAGGCTACCCTAGTTTCGCCCGGCGTAAGGAAGGGGCCATACGCTCACACAGGAGCGTATGGCCTCTTAGCACGCCCCCCCACCCTCATTTACTTACCTCCCTCCGCCCACCAGCAGTAACGTGAGCGTAGGGACGCTGGAGGACGTCCCCTCCAGCGTCCCTACGGCGCTACTATGGACGCCCGATCAACGATCGGGCATTTCCATAGTAACGCCGGGCAACATCTGCCCAGCGCATGCGCATTAGAGCTACGGCCGCCGTGGATCAGGCCCATTTCTTCAGGATATCACCCCCAATCTAATGGTCAAACTGAAAGGGTTAATCAGTCCTTGGAACAATACCTCAGATTCTATATCTATAAGTATATATAAGTTTCAGGATAATTGGGCAGACAATCTCTCATGGGCAAAATTTACTTATAATGGCCCAGATCCAGAACAACGCTTGTGAGCGAATTTATGCATGGCGGAGACGTAAAATTGCCTTTTAGTAAGTACTGCGCATTAGCTCCATAGAAAATACGCACTGTAACATAGCGTAAATGTGAACGTATGGGCCATTCATGTATGTGTCATGTAAATACGTGTGGGCATGCCAATTTTGCATTTCACAAAAATCCGTCTGAAATACGTTATGTAGGCGGGGGTTTGTATTTAAAGTGTACAGTATGGGCGTGCTTAGCTGCGTAAATACGTGTTGCCCATACGTACGTGTGCGGATCACATCGGTTACGTTGCCAAAAGTTAAGGTAGGGTTTGGAAAGCGTATCTTGGACAAAATATGTACATTCAAGGGGTGTGGCAAGGGGAGTGTATAGAAGGTACGCACGCGTAAATACGCTACGCGAGTAAACGTATTGCAAACGTAGTTCTGGATCTACCCCAACGACTCTTGTCATTCATCCATGAAGGTTTCCCCCTTTTTCTGTGTACAAGGGTTCTACCCAAGGGCCAATGCCCTTTCTATTCCTAACTCTGATCCCATAGCACGTAGGGTGACTGGCAGTCTGAGGCGTATCTAGGGGATAGTTAACAAGGCATTGGGAAAGGTCGCTTTCCAAGTTAAGAACAGGAAGGACAGACATGGGATACAGGTGAGGTTCAGGGTTGGGGACATTGTAGGGCTATCTACTAAAAATGCCAAAATCAGACACCCCTCCTTCAAATTAGGGCCCCTTGATCCATTTAGGATCATTTACAAAGTTAAGCCTTCAGATTACAACTCCCTAGGAACCTTCGCATTCCCTAACACCCTCCATGCTTCTCTTTTAAAACCAGTGATTAAATCCAAGAAATTTGGAGTCATCTCTCCATCCAAACCTTCTCCTGTTGTCAATAATGGTCATGAGGAGTATGTAGCTGAAAGCATACTTGACTCTAAGATGGTTCAGGGGCAGCTTCACTATTTGGTTTACTGAAAGGGATATGGACCAGAGGAAAGGTCCTGGGCACCAACTAGGGATGTCCATGCTGGGAGACTCACTAGGGAGTTTCATAAAAAATTTCCTCACAAACCCAGATATAGGGTTTCCTTAACCCCTCATCAATGGGGGAGGGGGACTGTTATATGCTGTCAGGGGCATTATGGCAGTGTGATTGTTTACTTTCTGTTGCTGTGTCTAGGTTCCCACCTGCTCTGCAATCACTGACTAGCTGGGGATGTGTCTGGTTGCAGGTTCTGATTGGTGGTGGGAACTTTAATTAGCTACACATGTGTTCCACACCGCCGGTGACAGCATCTGATTTCCTGCATCTAGCCTGCTGTTTGGATCGTGTGCCTTGTGCTACTATTTGGTGTCTGTTCTCCACTGTGATCCTTCCATTCTCCTGCCTAGTGGCCTGTTGTGGAGTGTGCGCCGGCAGTGTCTCACTATGGCGAGAGCCGTCAGCCTCAACATTTCTGTCAGAGTCTCGTTCATCATTCTAAACGATACGTAGATTACGTTAAATAGTTACTACGCATACATAGTAGCTACATTCGGCAAATGACGGGCGTAGTTTGGGAGACGGACATTGTTGTGGATCCGGCCCCTTGTATCTAAATCTGATACAAGGTAAGTAATGTTGCACAGTGCGGAGAAGTAAATGTCTGAAAATCCCTCCCTGATATACCCCCAATTCATCTGTCAGCTGTATCAGTGTTGAAATTGGGCCTTTTGTACCAGCAACTGCATCCCAATGATTCTCATTCATATTTCTGCATAGTGCCACCTTGTGGACAAGCACATCATTGCAGTAAAGATTTATTTGAACAGTTTGTGTAATAATCAACAAGAAACTAGAGAGCAGTGTGTATGGGGGACATTATTAAGAAGGTCAGGATTGTTATTACAGATTTAGAAAAAGATGTTGGATGAAAACTTTAGCGTGTACCCTGCTTACATGAATGTCTCTAACATTCTCATTTCCATGTTAATCTTTTAATAAACTTTCTCAGTGACGGAGAGGCCACAAAATCTGGAAATATTTGTGTTTCCTTATAAACAAGAAAATATTTGAAACAAAGCCAAAACATGATAAACAGCACATTGGGATAAACAGGAAAAGAGTAAAATGATCGGTATGTTCAAAGAATTCAGTGCAATATGATTCTAACTGTATCTCGAAAAATATACATTAGGTTATTGCATCAATAGCAAAAAGAAAATATTATCAGGCATATGCTCAACTATCAGTCACTCCCAAACTCTTTTAGTTATACATGTTCATTAGTATGAACAGGGCTGCCTTCAGAATTGGTGGGGCCGGGACACACCCGTGGGCCCACCCCCTATTTGACATAATCAGTGATGTCACATGGGCGGAGCCCACCGTACCTTCATTACCAATTGACCGATGCCTTGGGATATTCTTCCCTGTGCATTGGTCTTGTAATGATGGCGGGCCCCCATCACCTGCGGACTGTAGTCCCGGCTGTCCCCCCTAATGCTGGCCCTGAGTATGAAAATGTTATTTAAGTTGCTAGAGGACACTTTCATTATTTTTATACAGGCTTATATATCGCTATCATATTATATAGTGCTTTACAATGTTTAAGCAGCCATTTACATCAGTCCCTTGTCCCAATGGAACTTACAGTCTAAGGTCCAGAATCACAGTTACGTAGTTTTCGTCTTACGTATGTTGTTTTATGAATTGAGCTACTGCGTAAGCGTGGTCTAAAGCATGGTACATAGATAGCGTAAATAAGCTACTACACATGCATAGTAGCTCGATTCTTAAAACAACGTACGTAAGATGAAAACTACATAACTGTGAATCAGGACCTAAATTTCTTACACACAGCAGAGTTTATTTTATTCAGTATCCAGTTGACCTATTAGCATCCTTTTCAACATTGTGGTAAGAAATCCACACAGATATAGGGACAACACATAAACTCCATACAGATAAGGCCTTATCCAGGAATCAAACTCATGACCTCAGTGCTGAGGAACAGAAGAGCAATCACTTGAACCACTTCCATTTACCAGACTGGCCAATGTCACTTGAAGTTTAATGTTGTTTCATACCTCCAATCGTTCACATTTGGCAAATCGTGAAAACTTAAGACCTGCTGTGATCAAACCAGGCACCACAACTAAATTGGCATTTGGTCGCAGACTCTGTCTACTTATAGTTAACCAATGCAGGTAAATGAGCTGCTCATTGGGCTCTCCTTCAAAATGTGGAAGGTGTTACTAAGGATATTTTTGTCTTTCTGGCTAAACTTCAAGTGCAACATCATCCAAAAAATGTTTCCTGTTTAAAGGACACAGCTTCAAGTTGGATTTGTGATAACAAAAGGCGCCATCTACTGGAGAATAAATAATAGAGATACAGAGCACTTAGCTGTAAAAAACAAAATAAAAATAAACGTATATTAGTAAAATTATAATATGAGGAAAAATATAGAAAATGTTATTTGTATTATCGTCCAACAAGGACAAATAGTAGTTAATGTTTCAAAATAGTCATGGCTTTTGACACAATATCAAATTACTATTTCTTATAGTAGAATTTCTGGGATTCAGTATATTGAGCAATATATAATCCTAGAATTCTTAGTATTCCTAGAAGTAGCTGAGAGATTTAGATTAATAAAGTTCATGTCGCATGCAGACCTGGCCCAATAATTAAGTTAATTGAAATAGTCATCCACAATGTTAAAATTCCCATGGAATCATATTATTCTTTATATTTTCCTTTATGCTGCCACACCGCATAAAGGAATATATACATAGCAAATATAAATTCTCTCACTTATTAACTGACAAAAGAACAGGTTTTTAAGCACCCATTATAATTTGTGTGATACTCCTCTATGTTAAGGAAGAGTAAGACCTCCACGCATCGGATAGCCAGGAGAGGGAGATGTTATTACTATTTGGTGCACACTTATTGCAGACACGTTTTTGTATTTATCTTCATACTAGAAAGACTTATTAGGATACTTATACTAAAGCTATTCTCTGTGTCTCTTCAGTAAGCATTCTCTTTACTTCTTTCATCTTTTTTCTTTTCTGAAGCACCATATTTCTTTGCACACTGCGGAGGTTCTCTGACAGTGCTGACTGTAACCAGGTTTTTACCTTTTGCAATGCTAATTGGCTCTTGTTATGCATGGCTTGGCCAGGAAAATATATTGAGCAATTTAATTATTTATCTTCGCAAAAATTTAGGGGAAGGCAAAAACCCCTCCTGGTCCACCCTGGTTATGACCATGATACCAGTCGCTGCCATAGATACATATTCAGCATTTATAGCAAGCTAGGTCCTCCCAGACAGGTGCGGTGACAGTCTGGTTTGGTAACAATAGGAGCAGCAGCTAGCAGCATGACATACATCATTGTTCTAATTTTCTGTAAATTATAATGTAACTGACCATTAATAAGGAACTTTAAAAATAACTGATAATATTCCGGATCACATGCATTGGAAAAATGTACACCGGTTCTCATGTATGACAATTATAATGTTTCCTCACACTTTCAAATATAAGAAAAAGAAAGGTCGCCACCTAGTGGAATTTTGAAGAATTTTTTTCTTCATTGTTTTGTTAGAGGGCAAAAGACTTTACAAACAAGATACAGTTGAGGATTAGAGATTTTTTTTTTACTTTGTAGATAATACAGTACAATTCCTTTTTTATGCGGTAATTAACAATGCTGATGTTGTTTCTTTGGATACTTCTTACTTGATTATGCTAATGAGTATACCTTCTAACATTTAGGGGTATATTTACAAAGGTCGCTTTCCATATGCAAAAAAAAATGCGGGATTCACTAAAGGGCGCTTTTCTTAGGCGATTTTTAATCACCCGCGAGAAGTGTCGCTTTAGCAAAGGGTAAATTTGCCCTTTAAAAATCGCTGTTGCTCGCTGTGTGAAAAAAAAACCAAAAAGAAACAAGTGCAGAATGCTTGAAAGGCTTAGCCATGCTCCTAATGACCGTTCTGTCGCTAGAGGGAAGCCTTTTATATTAATGATAACGTCAGGGGCTCTAGTGTTTCTGACGTCATCATTAATATAAAAGGCTGCCCTCTAGCGACCGAATGGTCCTTAGGTGTGCAACAGAAGAAGACGCAGGAGCCTGTCGTCGTGTCAAGTACAGAAGAGGCCAAGTAGCGGAACAGAGGACCGGAGATGCCACTTCTAGCAACCGGAGAAGAATCTTCAAGCAACTGGAGAAGATTCCCTGAAAAGAAGAAAAAAAACTCCAAGCAAATCGTCCCAAGAATGATGACAGCAAAACGGTGAGTGTCAATGTTTTTTATTCTTTTTATACAACACACAATACATTCATACACAGTTACTATACTACACAGGGGCCACCGGAGGTAAGTTCACACATTAGGGGACATTATTAGTCAGGGAAAATGTTTATTTTACATACACACTTATATTAATGTCTTACTGTATGTTTTCTGCCGCCCTTTTTTTGTTCACGCACCACACACCAAAGCATGTTTAGAAGTCTTACTATGCTGATGCTGATATTACTACAAAGCTCAGCAATGCTGAGCCTTGTAGTTCTATCAGCACAGCATGGCTAAGGCTTTCAAGTATGCTGTGCTTGGCAGAAAAACACAAATATATTGACATGGGTTTTTCATATTATGTGTGAGGTGCTTTCATTGAAATTGCCCCACACAGCATGCAATTTTTTTTTCTGTGATTTGCCAACGATCTAAAGGCGATTTAGACAAATCGCCTTTAGTGAATATCTGTATTTTTTCAATGCCAAAGATCTGGCCAATTTTTGTCCCTGCGATGTTTGGCAAGTCGAATTTGCTAAAGGCTAAAGTTCCCGGACTTTGCCTTTAGTGAATATGGTGATGGCTAAATCGCCTCCAAACTCCCGGGAGTTGAGGCGATTTGGCCAAACTCGAGCTTTGTAAATATATCCCCTTAGAATCCCAAAAGAGGGACAAATAATCCCCATCTCTTTCCCATCCAAACTCCACACCTTTCTGGCCAAATGCCACCTGTTATCAAATAAACCTCACCCTTTTGCTGTTCATGAATCAGGACAATCCTCTGAAAATAGGGAGAGTTTGGAAATATGTGTAAGTGGCCAGCCATCCTCTTCTACTCTCTGCATGTGTCCAGCCAGGGTCACCACCAGAAATTTGTGACCTGGGGCGTATCGTGATATCACATAGGGGGTGGGGCCCTAAGCAAGGTACAAACTCACCCCACCGGCCGGATTCCTATTTTCTCCATATATCTATATTATGAGCAAAAATAAAAGTGCTCGTAATATAGTTTGCCTACAAAATATTTTAATATATGAATTAAAAGTTTTATTATTTTCCTTTTGTAAATGTTTGTATCTAATTGGTTATTCCTGACTGCATTAAAAAGCATTAAAAAGTAGGCAACCCTATTTTTGCCCTTTGTGTGCCCAGCCATTTACTTGTGCCACTCTATGTGCCCAGCCATGCATTTGTACCCCTGTATATGCCCAGCCATCCACTTGTGCCACCTGTATGTGCTTAACCATCCACGTCTTCCCTCTGTATATGCTCAGCCATCCACTTGTGCCCCTGTATGTGCTCAGCCACTTTGTACCCCTGTATATGCCCAGCCATCCACTTGTGCCACCTGTATGTGCTTAACCATCCACGTCTTCCCCCTGTATACGCTCAGCCATCCACTTGTGCCCCTGTATGTGCTCAGCCATCCTCTTGTGCTGCTGTATGTTCTCAGCCATCCACTTGTGCCCCTGTATGTGCTCAGCCATCCACTTATACCCCTGTATGTGCTCAGCCCCTATTAACAGTAGTCTGTAAAGCTGGCCATACACTGGGACGATTATTGATCCCAGCGATAAATGAGACAATTTCCCGCAAGGGTAAGGTCCAGTTATCGGCACCATACATCACTCCTGCTGGGACCGATATGCCTGTCATACTATCATTCAAACGCTGCCCGTATTATCACTTGCACACTGCCTGTACTATCACTCATACACTGTCCATACTATCACTCACACACTGCCCGTACTATCACTCACACTCTGTCGCTACTATCTTACTGCCCATATTATTACATTGCCCATACCATTGCACTGCTCATATTATCTCTTTGCCCATATTATCACACTGCCCATATTATTATTACACTACTATTATTAGTGAATGGTCAGTGCAATATAACTCTATTAAACTCTAATTGGGACCTATCTATGGACTCACAATGAAATCTGGACTTTCATTCATTTATTGATTTATTTTTGTATTCCATTTATTAATTTATTTTACTTATTTGGCTTCATATTGCCTTTAGAGTTATATTGCACGGACCATTCACTGCAAAATTACCTCATGTATTTTTATCTATTGCATTTTAATACTCCATGCTTCATTTTGCCTTTTATTTAGTTTTTTATTTGATATTATACATGTCTTTGATATAAGGTATCTTATTTGATGGTTTTTTTTTTTAGTTGGACCATTTGATACATTTACTATTATTTTAGATAGATTTTAAATCATTTATAACCTTCTCATATTAGATTATCAGATTCCACACAGCGCATTCCCCCTCACACATTTTTCTGTTTGTTTGTATCATTCATACTCTGCCCACCATACAATCACTCACACACTGCCCATCATGCTATCACTCATACTGCCCATGCTATCATTCACACACTGCCCACCATACTATCACTCACACTGCCCACCATACAATCACTCACACACTGCCCATCATGCTATCACTCATACTGCCCATGCTATCATTCACACACTGCCCACCATACTATCACTCACACTGCCCACCATACAATCACTCACACACTGCCCATCATGCTATCACTCATACTGCCCATGCTATCATTCACACACTGCCCACCATACTATCACTCACACTGCCCACCATACAATCACTCACACACTGCCCATCATGCTATCACTCATACTGCCCATGCTATCATTCACACACTGCCCACCATACTATCACTCACACTGCCCACCATACAATCACTCACACACTGCCCATCATGCTATCACTCATACTGCCCATGCTATCATTCACACACTGCCCACCATACTATCACTCACACTGCCCACCATACAATCACTCACACACTGCCCATCATGCTATCACTCATACTGCCCATGCTATCATTCACACACTGCCCACCATACTATCACTCACACTGCCCACCATACAATCACTCACACACTGCCCATTCTATTACTCACACACTGCCTATACTATCACTCACACTGCCCACCATACAATCACTCACACACTGCCCATTCTATTACTCACACACTGCCTATACTATCACTCACACTGCCCACCATACAATCACTCACACACTGCCCATTCTATTACTCACACACTGCCTATACTATCACTCACACTGCCCACCATACAATCACTCACACACTGCCCATTCTATTACTCACACACTGCCTATACTATTACTCACACTGCCCACCATACTATCATTCACACACTGCCCATACTATCACTCACACACAGCCTACCATATCACTTATACACAGCCCACACTATCACTCACACACTGCCATAATATTACTATTACTCGCACTGCCCTCTCTGTTCTTTTTTACCTTTAGATAACTTCCTTTCTTTTCTTCAATCTTACTGTCTCCACGTCTTTCATGTCTTCCCCACTCCTCTTCTTTCTTCTTGTCCGCTGTTCGTAAGGCTAGGCATAAAGTCATCACGCCCAGCATGCTGTTGTCAAGGAACCAGGACACTGTTTAAATCTCACAGTGCCCTGGTTCCACTGTGTGAGGCCAGTGGACCAGGTGGGGACTTAAGTCCCCATTCTGGTCTGCCAGTCGCAGACTGCAGAGGCACCCTGGACTTTGGCCAACCCCACCTCTGGGAAAGCACTCCAATTGAACCACACAGTGAGCAAAATTATGAACTAGCCCTATGAGGTCCATGCCCAAAAAAGATTAAAAGGCCTGTTAGAGTTCTTAGTACAGTACATTAGTAGCAATTATAAAAGCAAAAGCACACAAATGAACTATGCACTTATTTATTTTTGGAAGCCTGTTTCTGTAGCATGTACAAGTATCATCAAGCTGAATCCAGAACTCTGTTCTACAATTGTAAGTCATCGGAATGGCTCCAGCATAGCAGTCTCGATCAGCTCTGTTCTGGAAGCCTCAGAAAACACATGCGCACTCACCATTTGCTGTAGTTTCCACTTGCTTGGAGCAGAAAACAAGCATAAATGGCGAGTCTGGATATGGTCCATCATTGTTAGTATTGCTACCATTAGAAGTTACACCAGGCATCCAGCAGATGCTTTTCGATACACCCAAAGCAGCTGAATCGATTAAACGCTCTCATTCATAAGATATACTGTGAATTAGGGCAAGTCTACAAGAGAAGTTTAGATATAGTACCACACTTCTCCAAGTACAGAATTCAATTTAATTGAATATGCCTTTTAGTATTTCAGCTTAATAATCCTTTACTGGATCTTCCTTAGTGCCCTGAGGGTCACTTTCTTTTGTTTCCTATACATTTTGTGAAAACTTTAGTTCATTTATCGAATTGGGAAAGTGCCCAATTGTTTCATACCATGCTAACATTGATAAATAGTGAATCCAATTTGTTTTTGTTCATGGTTTAAATTTATTCAATACATTTTTGCTTTATTCCTCGCTTACACAATACCATCTTAAAAGAATTTACATTGTAACAAGTCACTTGTTTTTACAAATGCTTATTGTATTACATTTACCAGTTGGTTACAAAAGCCTTCATTTGTGATACTATTTAATCATTACTCTTGGTTTTCCCCTTGTAAACACTCAAAGAAGAAAAGGTTTTCATTTTTGTCCTTATCGGAGTTTAGTATACCACAATGATCATATTTAATGGTAAACTGTATTAAACAATATAACCACTTTCTTAAAAGAAACAAAGAGGGCTTGATTATGTCAACAGGTTCATTTAAATGGGCATTTGTTTCTCACAAAACAATAATGAAGGTGGACCAAAATATTACCCAAAACTTAGAACTGAAGCCTAAGACTGTGAATACTCTGTATAAGATCCCTCAATCTTATTATACAATGATAGGAAAGGTTGCATCAGAATGATTTTGTTTTCTGAACGTTCTAAAAATCACTGATGGTATGATGTCAGACAAACATGTGTACGGAGTTTGATCGTCTTTTATGATAGGGATAAGATATGTCATATCAGTAGCATTACAGGTGATAAATATGAATAGATTTACTTTTTTTTACAAGTGAGATTTTACTGGCTAATGACATTAACAACACATTCAAACCAATGTAAAATAACACATATGCTCACAAAATAACTGATATATCACACTATAATACGTTTGTATAGGATCGTATACACAGATCAGAAAGAGTTGGGTGTGGCAGTATCCGCACCTAACCCACCCCGGTTTTTAGGAACCTTATGGCACTTAAGGATGCCATAGGGCTTCCTTAACTATATTAATTCATTATTTAATTTATTTATATCGGTGGGGATGGGTAGGGGTTTACATTAGTTTAAAAAAAAATAATCTTATACAGACCCATCTACTTGCTCAATTGTGACCTCAAAATTGTAGCTAAAACAGTTTATTCTCCCCTTCATTTTTACACCCTATCAGCTGGGTTTGTATCAGGCCGTCAGTTGGTCAGGGGGATCAGGACAGCATTTAGAGCTGTGATAATAACTACCAAAATCCACCTTGCCAAAATTTGCTACGTATCCTTGACACTAACAAGCGTTCAACATGGTTCTATGGCCTCATCTGTTTAAATCAATCGAACTCTATCATTTTGATTTTAATTTTATACATTTTGTGATGTCTTTGTATACTGCTCCTCACACGTCGCTCCTGGTTAATGGCCTCAAAAGTGCTCATATTGTTATCAAGTGAGGAACTAGACAGGGTTTCCCCTGTCCCCTTTATTGTTGAATTGCAATTGAAATTGATTGCAATTGCTCCTCTATTGAGAATACTGGAACAGTGGCAGGATTTTGGGGGCATTCAAATAGGCTCTAGCTTTTTCAAATGATTTACTACTATATGTAGGTAGTACTAGTTGGTGATATTTCTGGATTCAGAGTAAGATGGGAGAAATCTATGGCCCTATACTTGTCCCACCACACACATATTCCTCTATGGGGTCATGGTGTCCCTCTACAATGGGGTAAGTCAGATTTTACATATCTGGGCGTTGTCATCCAAAAGATCCCTTCCCAATTATACTCCTTGACTATCTCTAAAGCATTGGTGGAAATGAAGGGGGAGTTGCATGAATGGAGAAATATTCTGTTATCATACACTGGAAGAGCGAATCTTATAAAGATGGTTACGTTTCCTATACTCCTTTACTTAATTCAAGCTCTCCCCCTTTTAATCACAAAAAAGGACACTGCACATTTTAACTCTTTTGCCAATTTATTTGGAAGGGTAAAAGAGTCAGAATAAGTCTCCAAAAATTGCAACAGCCCAAAACTAATGACGGGATTAATTTCCCAAATAATTACAACATATACTCATGCAGCTCACCTTAGATATCTACAAGATTGGTTATCCCACCAAAATAATTATGCCAATGCTTTTTATTGAAAAGAGCGTTTTGGGAGGTGTTGGCTTGGGGGCCTTTTTGCATAGACGCGACCAGGAGATCACTTTGACCGTTAAAGAAAACCCACTTTTATGGACCACCAGGAAAGTATGGCTTACTCTCAGACACCAATATAACCTTAATGCATACAACAATGTCCACATACCATTTTTACATAACCCTGACTTCCAAAATGGTACGACATCCTATCCCTTTAACAGTTGGCTACTAGTTGGTGTGGGCTCTGTCGGTATATTGGGAGATGGGGTGAGGAGGAGGGTTCCAATTTTTACTGAGGCAGCAGAAAAATATGAATGTTTAAGAGCTTTCCTCATTGTGTATTTGCAGGCAAGGAATTTTGCAATACTAGTCATCCATGAATTTGGGGACTAAGATTGGAATAATGCTTATGATGGTTTGATGAAGCCTCAGCCACCCAATTGAAGAGCCCTATCTATACACTATACTCCCTTGAGAGAGATGATGGATAATACTTGAACATCATCAGGACTAACTAAGTGGAATATTTCCTACATTAACTGTAGACAAGTTGCTTAAGACTCTATCATCTTCTTGTAAATTACTACCGGCCATGACTTATGTAGAGATGTTTTTAAACATATTTCACCATACTTACCTCTCACCTTTAAGTCAATGCCAAGTCAATGCAACTGTATATAAATTCATGTCTACGATGTCACCGATATTTACCACTTGGCTATGTCCAGTTGTTAGGAAATTTTGGTTGGAGATTCGTACGTATGCTATGGGGAAACTGGTTATTTACATCCCATTTGATCCCTAATGGGCAGTATTAGGAATTGTGCCTGAAGGCATTTCCAGGATGTAAAAAAATATTATTGCCAATTAGAGCAGCAGCTCAAAAGTTCATATTTCAGGTTGAACTCTCCTCTCATTTTATTTCAACGAAAACTATTTAATATTTTTTTAATGGATTGGTTGGAGGCTTCTCTAAAAAAATGAACACAGGTTAAGACATTTTTTATATAGATATAGACAACCTATTATATGCAACTAGAGTCAAGTATATGCCACCTTCCATCTTACCTCTTGGTATTTGACTAGGGAAATCACTCAGGATCCTCCCATTCTCATCTCAAATTTAGTGGAATAGATATGTTTTGATTTGTCTGTGATGATTAAACTAAGTTTTAGTGATGCAAACTTAATATAATAATAATAATCATTTAACAATGTATTATTATTACATGTCATGGTAATTGCTATTATTTGTTGAATGCACATACTATAATTGTTAATACATTTTTTGATGTTGAAATTGCATATTTATAATTGCATGCTTGTAACAAGTTATATGGATACATGTATGATTTGTATTTCTGTACAATGTATAGTGTGTGCATAATAAAAAGAATAAAAAAAATAAATCATACACATTTATGGAAAAATAAACCTGTGTGTGTGGTGTGTGAATAGTAGAAGTAGAAGGTAGAATGTACTGTGTGAGAGTGTGTGGTTTAGGGGGCGGGGTTCAGGTGATGTGCACACCCCACTCCGAGAACGGCCATACAGACCTCGGGAGGCCGTAAGGCACCATACATTTGGAAAATTCATGAGGGAAGCATGCGCTCCAAAGGAACATGCAATAGTACCTCTGGATTGCAATCAAGCGCAAGCATATGGGAACAAAGCAACCAAGATCAATGTAAAAGAATCAAGTCTAAACCAATGTGGCTAAATAAAAGGGTAAAGGAAGAAATGAAAAAAAAGAAGCACGCATTTAAATAGTTTAAGTCTGAAGGTACTAAGAACTAAGGTTGGTCCACAAAATAAGGGAACTGGGTCTAGAAACAACATTTTTACTTGGGTCAAAAACTGGTTGGAGAATAGGGAACAGAGAGTTGTGATAAATGGGACATTTCGACTAATTGGTCGAAAGTTTAAGAGCACTCCTTTTTTTTATATTTTTTAATGACCTTGGTGATGGTTTAGAGAGTAAAGTTTCCATTTTTGCAGATGACACTAAACCATGTAAAGTAGTTAAATCAAGTTGTAGTTTCTCTACAGAGGGACTTATAGCACAATCACTTTAACCACAAAGCTGTAAACAAATAAAAAATGTATGAGTCTCCCGAAAGTGTGTGTGCTGTCTTTTCTGAGTGGTTGGTTGCTTTTGGCGACAGCTCCATATTTACTTATTCCTTAATTGACAGCTTACTCAGGAACTCATTAACATAAATGTATATTTGTTTCCAGGTATAAAAAATATCGCTAGGCAGTCTAACACACTGTGGACTTGACCCAGAAGTGTATTAACTTGCAGCTTCCCAGTCCTGGCACAGTTATGTATGCACACATAATGGTATGGGCAGTCTCTAGATAAGGCCCTCTCCTATCCTAAGTAGTATAACACATGACTGGGGGCTCATGTACATGCTTATGTGAACTGGAGAAATAGCTAGGCAGAAAATCCAGTGCTTCAGATATTTTAGTGGTGCACTACACACATTTATTTCTAATGGGCTCTAATAGGAAACACTGCATATTAAAATGGTTTGGGTCACTGAAAATTGTTACATTAACTGAAAAAGTTGAAATGACTCAGAAATTAATTTTGCTTGGTTACCCTAATTCTTACATGAATGTATGTATTTGCAAAGTACACAATCATAACATTAATGTTTTATAAACATATAAAATTTGCGATAACTGTGGACCTGATCCAGAGCTGCGTTTTTCAGAACTCTTAATAGGACATATGGAAATGTGCCAGACGTGTCCCCCTCTCCTCATAGCTGTATTAGCAGAGGCTGCGGCTTGTACAGCCACAAGCCTCAGCCACTTAAGCATTTAAATATTTGTTTGTTTTTTAAATGCTTCCATTTACAACATCTAAAAACCCATTTAAATGTTTTGCTCTGATGATTCATTAATTCCAGAGCATAGTAGCCATATGGTCATTTTTTTTTAAATAATAAAAAAAATATTTTAATTTGTATTTCATCCCTTTTACATCCTGAAACCGATCATAACATACACAGAGCAGTCGGCAGTGTGCTGGCTGCTCTGTGTTTGTTACACTCGGCACATTCACTGTCTTCCTGCAACACACCATCTGCAGCATTTCTATTACCAATGGAGGAGACACTTTTAGAGCTCCGATCCTAACATACAGTGTATATTAGGATTAGTGCTCTGAGACTGTCTCCTCCATTGGTAATAGAAATGCTGCAGATGGTGTGTTGCAGGAAGACAGTGAATGTGCCGAGTGTAACAAACACAGAGCAGCCAGCACACTGCCGACTGCTCTGTGTATGTTATGATCGGTTTCAGGATGTAAAAGGGGGTTTCTGGGCAACTGGAAACCCCCCCTGGGTGCGCCACTGAGTCATACTGCCCATACTATCACTCACACACTGCCCACCATGCTATCACTCATACTGCCCATAGTATCACTCACACACTGCCCTCTCTGTTCTTTCTTACCTTTAGATTGCTTCCATTCTTTTCTTCAATCTTCCAATCTTCTCCATGTCTTTCATGTCTTCTCCGCTCCTCTTCTTTCTTCCTGTCCTCTCTTATTAATGCTGGGCTTGGCACCCTGCCTCTGGGCATATGCCCCCCCCCCCTAGGTTGGCACTGCTATTTTTGTTTTCCTTATTTTGGATAACCTTCCTTGTAATCTAGTGCTTCCCTGCTTTGGTTGCAACTATCTTTCAAAGCTCCAGTGGCTTTTACAGCCCTATAGGTTACACAGCTTCTATCACAGTGTGGTTGACTGTATCAATTTTGCCAGTGCAATAGTCTATTTTTTTGAAAGACCACTGTAAAACAGCTGAACAGAGATTGCTGTCAGTCCCCATTTTAGAAAGTGGCGGTGCTATGATTCCCATAGTCGCAAAGAGTCATCCATCGAAAGGTAAATGTTTATACCAAACCCTACCCTTAACCCTCCATGCCCTGTGACCTAACCCTAACCTTCCCCTTAACCCAAACCTTAATGGTATACCTGCTGCAGCCTAACTTTAACCCTCCACTGGCCGCACCCACAGCAGCCTGTAGCTGTTGGGAACAGGGAACAAGGTTTCCGTTCCCAATAGAAATTTTCTGTATTCAAAGGTTTTTTAACAATAATACAGCTGCTATTCAGCTGGCGACTATATTATGTTTGAAATAGTGCTGGCCGGATCGGGAACGGCATCCCCCTCCACCCACACCTGTCCCTTAATGTATACTAGATTTTTATTTTATTTGTATTTATATTTTTATGGGAGCTTTAATTGTATGAGGCTCCTGTTATAATAATATAAACATGAATTATTATTAACCTGTGTATTTCCTAATCCGAAACGATCCTTAGATATAACTGTTCTAGATTCCTCCAAGACATGGATAAAGAGTCAATGACTGGGGGCAGAGTTGGGCGGGGCCACTGTCTGATATAAGCTGTCAAAGGCTAACAACTTAAAACAGCGCTCGCCATTCCATGTATTAGTGTTGAGCGCTGTTATAAGCTGTCAGCCTCAGATGCGGGCCCCGTACTTCTCCAGGACCCATAACAACCACATGTCCTGTAGTTATGCCCCTGCTTACACTAATCTCTCATATGCTGGTGGCCACAAAATTCCTCATAGCTGAATCATTGAAAAACACAAGTTGCCCCAAGCCCCTTGGGTTTCACTTGCTTTTATATTAGGCACTTATTGAGAAGATCACCTATAAACTTAGTGAAAATATATTTAATTTGGTCTGGACCCCATGATTTTCACTGAGCAGAACATACACTATTTACCTTGCACCTGAATGCTTGCAAGGTGGTCCTGAGGGATATTGGACTGCTCCTTCTCTGTCACAACCCCTAGATCCTCCTCCCCTAACACTCCTCTTCCTCTTCAGCTCCATTGGCTTTCACTACCACCTCTATGCCAACGAAACTCAAATCTATCTCTTCTCCTCTGACCTCTCTCCCGAACTTCTGTCAGAAGTATTAGATTGCCTCTCAGCCAGCTCCTCATGGATGTCCAAGCGTTTTCTCAAATTTAACATGGACAAAACTGAAATCATAGTCTTCCCTCCTTCACGTATCCCCTCTACCCCTACTATCTCTATTACTATTGGTGACTCCACCATCTCCTCCTCCACCCAAACCCACTGCCTGGATGTCATCCCGGATTCCTCTCTCTCCTTCACCCCCCACATCCGCACCCTCTCACTGTCCTGTCGCTTTCATCTCCACAACATTGCTTGCATCAGACCTTTCTTAACTGCAGATGCCACTAAAACGATCATTCACTATCTTCTTATCTCCCGTCTGGACTACTCCAACATTCTTCTCTCTGGCCTCCCTCTGGTCTGTCTCCCACCCCTACAATCCTAAATGCTGCAGCCAGACTCATCTTCCTCTCCCAAAGCACTGCCTCCACCACCTACCCTCTCTGTCAATCTCTACACTGGCTTCCTGTCCCTTTCAGAATTCTCTTCAAGGTTCTCTCCACAACTTACAAGACTCTCTCTTCCTCCACTGCTCCCTACCTCTCCTCCATCCACACTCCCTCCCTTCTCCTCTGCTCTGCTGGTGACCGCCGCCTCAACTCCAACCTACCTCTCACTCCCGCATCCAAGACTTCTCTTCACCTCCCCTTTCCATTGGAACAATCTACCACATCCTGTCAGGCAATCCAGCACACACCAATCCTTCAAACATTCCCACAAAACCCACTTCTTCAGGCTAGCCTGCCCTCCCCATCTTCACCACTGTGTCTCCTGTTTGTTTAGTCTCTCTCACTTGTTAGCTCCTATGAGCAGGGTCCATCTCACTCCTGTCTCTATTAATTGTGTCTTCATTAATTCAAACTTTTTATCTCTACTGTTTAGCTCCCTCCTTATTAATCTGCTCCTAAACACATATCCAGCATCTTTATTTTCTATAACCATTGTTCTGCTATTTTTGTATTGTACTTGTATTGTATTACTTATTCTATGTTTTTATACCCTCTATTAATTATTGTATTGTATATGTAACTATTGGCTTTCCTATTGCCTATGTTCGGTGCTGCGGATACTGTGTGGCGCCTTATAAATAAACGTTAATAATAAATAATAATATTGATAAAATGTCTCCTCTTTCAAACAGGTTTTTTTTAGCCATCAAATTATGAATATATATTAAGATATTTGAAAGTTGATCCTTGAGAAGTTGCTCAATTCTTCACCTATAATAATATTATAGGTTGTTTAATGAGTATTGAGTTAATTTTTAGATTTCTCTTTTTTGTGCTTCTGCTTTATATTGTTTGTTTATACATTTTGTAGAACCATAGAGAATACAATTTGTTTTATCATGTGCACACCTTCTTTAATTTTCTATAGTTTACAGAGCACATAATCAAAAACTGCTGTGTGACTACTCACAAGCTAATGAACTGAGTAATATAGCTTCAGGCAGAAGGTGGCTGTTGTGACTTGTAGAACTATTTGCAAACGATGAGGGTAGTACATGGCATATTCTTCTTATTTCTGCAATTCCAGAGGTACTTCTGCGCTTCTAAGCACAAACTGACATCATTTATAAACATGGACAAAATGCAAAGAGGAAAAGGATGTTTCTACATGCAATCGCTCTACTAACCACTTCCCACACACCATCAGACATCGGATAGCCACACCCTACCTTAGGTTTTTTTTATTCCTACAGCGGTTTGAAAGTCAGGATAGGTACACCGAGTGATTGGTAAACCTATACAGTACACTGCAATATTAAATTACGCCAACTTGCTGGTGCAACTCAGTCAGTAGCTGTCGAAAGTGTCATTGCTGGATAGATCAGATTGCATTCCTGTCAGAAAGGATAGGTTCTTGCTTATTCGCAAAACATGAATGCAGTCTCAATGCATATTAATGAGGGAAAAAGCAGAATAGGATTAGTGTCTGATCATATTTTGTTATAGACAAACAAGTAGATTATCATAATATGGCATTAGCCACAGGAAGAGAAAATGTTTGCTTCTTGTGATGGGAAAACTGGAAAAGTGCAGATGGAAGCATGTGCTATTAGTCAGAGTTGCCGACTCTCATGGAATGTCTGGGAGACTCCCGAAATTCGGGAAGTTCTCCCGGTATCCCGGGAGAGCCAGCAAATCTCCTGCAAGTGACTTGAGGCCCGTGGTTTCATGTATACTAGTGTTGCCAGGGAGCAACTTGATGATGCAATTTGTGCCATCACGCCACTAAACCCCGCCCCCTGTCTACATTTATAGCTTCCCTCCGGGATTTCCCGGTGGGAAGCTGTTAAAAGTCGGCAACCATGCTAATATTTGTACTATTAGGTATAACAATGTACAGATTGTCTGATTTTGCTTTGTGTGACTTAATATTATAAAAGGTTTAAGAAGGTAAAACTTGCTCAAAGTCATGGTTCTCAAGTGTTGACAAAACTTCTTTAGAGTAGCATAAAGGCTGGCAATAACATTCTAGATTGCTTCTAGGCATATTTCATTACAGAAGTTTAGGCAAAGTCTCAGGTCCCCCAGATTAATAGATGATGATAATTATACAGTAGACCTGATTCAGACTTAAGAAGGAGCTTGAAATTAAAAGAGGAACGTTACTTCTGGGCAAAACCATGTTGATTTCAGGGGAAGTCAAGTTAATTGTATTCTTTGCATGCAGGAATATATCTTTGTATTGCTTACTGCACACAGATACTGACCAGCGTTACTATTACACTGTTGTTTAGACTTGGGGCTAGATTTACTAAAGTTGGGATTGTCAAAATTGCGTTTTTTTGTGAAGATTTTGAAATATATTTATAGCTTTGCGGTCCCGGGAGTTGCCGTACGAGGCTCTAAATATAAGCCCTTTAATGAGGTCCATCATTCCCCGGAGGACACCAAGAAGTGCGGACCTGCTTGAAGGAGAAGCAAGAAGAAGATGAAGAAGATCCAGGCGAACTACAAGCAATACTGCAGAATAGTAAGTAAAAGATTTTTACATTGGGGATAAATGTTTATATAATGTTAACTTGGGGCTGTGATTTATTTTCACTTGTCACACTTAGATGGAAGTATGTCAGGCACATGGGGGTACATTTATTGGGGAACATATTAGTTATTAACGCTACACATGGGGACATTTTACACAAAAACATAGAGGGTGGGAGATAAATATTTTTAATGTAGGAACATTGGTTTAATGTAATCGGGAGTGGATATAATGTACGGAGGGACAGTGTTTAACATGTAGGCAGGGGCAGTGTTTAATATGTAGGCAGGGACACTTTATTCTTAACGGAGGGACACTGGTTAATATTTAGGTAGGGAGAGTCGGAGGGACAGTATTTACTCATTAAGGGGGGGGACTGGTCAGTGTTTATTGAGACATAGGGACTGTTATGTAGTGTAGCATCAGCGGGTGGCACTGTGGATGCGGCAGTGTGCCA
>WWET01000257.1:852631-862631 GCA_011038615.1 Limnodynastes dumerilii | reverse complement strand
CATCAGCTGATAGTGTCAGCTGCGTTCACCCTCTCCTCGCGCTCTGGGCAGCGGCACCATTTGCACCACCCTAGTTATGGCCATGGTGTCCTGGGCAGGACAGGGAGGAGGCCTGGGGCTATCCTGGGTCCCCTCTCTTTCCGAGCCCGGGACACTAGGCCCGGCTGTCCCCCCCCTGATGGCGGCCCTGACTGGAACTGATCATAATACAAACTTCAGAACAGGTTAACTTGGCATGAGTAGCAATCATTCATTGCACACTCCATCTCTCTCCATTTCTACTTCACAGAAAATGCCTAATCACACAGGAACAAACAAGTACAATATACTTCACAAACTGCTGTCCCTCCAGTGTAATTGCATATCAAGTCTCAGTCTGTTGTAATATCTCAACACCCCTTCTCAACAGGTGAGGCTTGACCAACGAGACCCATTTTTCTAAATAGTCTGTGATGTCTCTAGCCAATGGCTTGGTGAGAATGTCCGCAGACATGTCTTCTGTTGGGCAATTTTCCAAGTTAAGAAGACTTTGTTCCTGTAGATTCTTCAAAAAGTGGTACTTTACGTCAATGTGCTTGGTCCTTGGGTTTACATGTTCGGTTTGTGCTGATAGACATCCTTGATTGTACTCAAAAAGTTCTGCAGGTTCTGCTTGTTGCTGTCCCAAATCAGCTAACAATTGTCTCAGCCATATCAGCTTTTGACTTACTTGAGCTGCTGCAACATACTTTGCTTCTGTGGAAGTGTTATGCATGAATGCTTCCTACTTGTCCAACTGATTAGCCCTTCACTAAGTAGAAACAAGTAACCACTTGTAGACTTTCTGTTGGTAGAGTCTCCAGCCCAATCTGCATTCACATATTCGATCAGATTGCACTTTCTGCTTGCTGGAAATTTAAGTACTAAGCTGATGGTTCCCTTTAAGTAATGTATTACCCTTTTCACTGCATTCCGGTCTATCTGACTTGGCTTGGAGACCTTTCTGCTCAGAATTTCTACTGCTGTAGCGATGTCAGGTCTGGTAATAGTGGCGATATGTAGCAATTTTTCTATTGCTTTTCTGTACTGATAATTGTCTGGTAATGGAGTACCTTCATTGTACATTTCCTTTATGTAGTTGTTCTCCATGGGAGTACTTGCCGGTTTTGCATCTTGCATCCCAAACTCCACAATGGCTTCCTGTATCTTTTGTTTCTGATTTAAGGTAAAGTTGCCATTTTCTTCTCTTTCTATTTAAATACCTAAATAGTGTGTTATATTTCCTAGGTCTTTTGTTTCAAATTCCTTATTCAGAAACTGCAGTATATCCCCTTCTTGCTCGAAACATACTACAAGATCATCCACATAGATTAACAGGTAGATCCACCTGTCAGCTATTTTCTTGAAGTAGAAACAGGGATCTGATTTGCTTCTCACAAAGTCTTTCTGTATGAGTACTTCATTTAATTTTGTGCTCCAGGCTCTTGCTGTCTGCTTCAGACCATATATATTTTTCTGGAGCTTGCACACTAGGGCCCTGATTCAGAGATTGAAAATAAGAACTTAAAATTACACCTGGGCTAAACCATGTTGATTTCAGGGGAGTCAAATTTCATTTGTTGCAACAGTATTTTTTTTTTTAAATAGTTTTTTATTAATCTCAGGCAGTATACAACATCAAAACATGAATTATAACAGTGAATTAAAGTTGGATTTAGGAACAGCGTTGGAATATAAATTCAATAGATCATTTACAGATGTTCACTAATTGTTTGGTACCATAAATAGTCAGCCCAATATCCAGTGATTTGTACAATTGTTGAATTTCAAATCAAAAATGGGTTCCAGTAGAGAGAAAATATTGTCATCATTTGCAAGCCCAAGGGGAAAGAAAAAAAAAACCAAAAACCCCACCTATGAGTAGTTAATCATCGAGTTGAACCGTTATAGGAGGATCGTTATAATGCAACCTTTGTAAATACCAGACTGTGTCCTTCATAGCCCAGTGAATATGTCTCTGGATATCAGGGGATAAGCTAGTAATGTATGGTTCCCAGGTTTCAAAGAAACCCTCAACTTTATTATCTCTGTCAATCAGGGTCTCTAACCAGTCCATATGAAAGATCGTAAAAAGCTTTTCCTCGAATAAATGAAATGGAACTGGACCGCTACCTAACCAATGTTGCAGTATGGTCTTTTTGGCGGCCGCTCCAATAGCCAACAAAAGCTTCCTACAACCTCTCTCTGCTCTTTGGCTCTCCGGGAGTAACCCCAGTATCGCCCATTCAGGGGAAAATGGGACATGATTAATGAGGGACTCTTCGGCATAGCGCTTAACTTTAAGCCAGAAATGACGAATGACAGGGCATTCCCAAAGACAGTGATATAGTCCCGAATCCACACCAAGACATTTCGGACAACCAGAGTCCCCACCTAAACCCATAATCTGATATCGTCTAGGTGAAAGGTAGGTTCTGTGGAAGATGTTGAGAAAAAGTTCCTGGTATCTGCTAGCCGGCAACAATCTCCTGGATTGAGTCAGAGTGCGGATAAGTTTATCTATTGTGAGGTTCGGAAATAACAGGAGCCACTGGGAAAGTCCCGACCTTATGAGCGAGTGATCAACCTCCTCACGGAGCAAGCGGTAATGGATGCTGATGGCCCTAGATTTAGGAGGGTTCTGAAGAAGCAAGCGATCTAGCGGATTAGCCCAATCATTGTCTGAAAATCGAGATATAACCGAAGCGACATAGTGCTTGGCTTGCAAAAATGCCATTGGAAATCCCCGGATCGTCTCAAACTGCTCACAAGTTTCTGAGAATGTGAGGGATCGTTTCCTGCTCTTACTAACAAAGTGATGTATCATAGATGCTCCCCCTAAGCGCCAAATATTAAAGGGATAGGAAGCAAGTCCATTCTGGAAATCTGGGTTTCGTAGAAAAGGGAGAAAGATGGATTTATATGGATTAAGACTAAATTTGTGACGGAGCATATGCCAGATACGACGGGTATTCCACAGTAGAGGGTTAGCTTTCAGCTCATCAGTAATCTCTTGGTCATGTTGATGGAGGAAGCATCTGATATCCACTGACTCTAAGAAACTTTTTTCTAAAGATGTACATGTATAATGTTCAGTGTCATATAACCAGTCTCGTAAATAGCGAAGCCCCGCTGCCAAATTGTACACTGATACATCGGGAAAATTGATTCCTCCGTTCTCCCTGGGCTGACACAGCTTCCTAAGGCTTATTCTAGGTCTACCCCCCTTCCATATGAAACGCCGAAATAAGGCATTGATAGCTTTAAGATCCTTCTTAGTAATGATAATTGGGAGACACTGAAGAATGTATAGTATCTTGGGAAAGGAAACCATTTTAAGGAGGTTAGCTCTCCCCAAATATGACAACATAAGGTGGTCCCACCCACCGATATCCTGTCCCAACTCCCTAATCACTGTAGAGACATTGAAATTATAGAGATTTGCAAGATTTTTTGGCAGACACACCCCTAGATATGAAAAGTGGTGACGTTCCCATTGGATTGGTATTGTATGACCCCAGGCTGGACAGTGGACTCTAGGATTTAAAAGCAACCCCACAGATTTTTGCTGGTTGACATGGAATCCCGATATAGAACCAAATTCCTCAATTCTGGCCAGGATTGGTACTAGAGAATAAGCCGGATTTCCAATGTAAAGAAGTAGATCGTCCGCAAATGCAGTAACTTTGATCTCCTGACTACCAATAGAAATTCCAGAAAAAGGGGACCAATTTAGCAAAATCCGTAGCAGCGGATCGATGGCCAGATTGAACAGTAGCGGGGAGAGGGGGCACCCCTGCCTCGTGCCTCTACCCATCATAATCGGTGCACTTCTTATACCATTAACTAAAAGACGCGTGGAGGGGGTAGTGTACAGGTATCTTATTAATCGAATAAAATCAGGCGCAAATGCCCTATGTTCCAAGATCCCAAACAGGTGCGGCCACAATACAGTGTCAAATGCTTTCTGAGTATCTAGACTCAGAAGCATTTGTTGGCCACTGGGAGTTCTAGAAGCCGCTGAGATTGCTGCTATAGCAGTTCGGATTCCCCGAACGGAGTGGCGCCCTTTCACAAAACCCAGCTGATGAGAGGTCAGTAAATGGGGAAGTAGGCTCTGCAAACGGTTAGCCATTACTTTAGCTAAAATTTTAAAGTCAATATTTAGTAGAGTTATGGGGCGGTAAGATTCAATTTGTTTAGGGTCTTTATTAGGTTTAGGGATTAAGGTTGTAAAGGCCTCATTAAAATCCGGAAAGGGGGTATTATGTTTATGGATGTGTTTATATAACTCTAGCAGGTACGACGTAATATGGGGTTGCAGGATTTTATAATATTCGGCCGTTAGACCATCTGGGCCTGGGGATTTTCGCAGCTGTAGCTGAGAGATGACCGCGGAAACTTCACGCTCCGAAATATCAGTCCAAAAGTTCCCTCTGTTCCAGAGAAAGTCTGGGGACCTTCGCCTCCCTGAGTAACCTCTCTTGAAGAGACGTGTCAACCGGGTGGCCCTGATAGAGATCCGTATAATACTTTTCAAATTGCGAAATTATATGGTCAGAAGAAATGAGAGGTTTATTGGACCGGGGATGATTTAGGGTGGTTATGTGTGATCTTCTATGCCTAGGCTTAGCCATAGTAGCCAAGAGGTGCCCCGTTTTATTACCCCATCTATAATACTTAAAACGCATGAAGTCAAGGCTCGAGTGCGCCTGGGAGGTCAAGAAATTTTCCAAAAGTTGTCGTGCTTGTTTGTAGTCGACCAAAGACAACTCCGAGGGGGCATTTAAATATTTATCATATGCGTCTCTCATTGATTTCCTTAATTGTTGGCCCTGAAGTTCCTGATCCTTACGTTTTTTAGCAGTAAACCCTATGATATGGCCCCGAAGCACAGCCTTTGAGGCCGCCCAAAAAAGAATTGGATAATCAGTGTGCTCCAAATTATCATCCACATAGTTGGCCCATTTATCAATCAAAAATTCGCGAAAATCCCTCTTATTGTACAAATGGCTAGGGAACCTCCATATTCTGTCTCTATGTACGGGGTTTGGGAAATTTAAAGTAAGAGTAATAGGGGCATGATCGGAAATGATGATATCAGAGATTCCTGTACGATGGACGTGAGTGAGTAGGGTGTCAGAAAGCAGAAAGTAGTCAATGCGGGAATGAGAACGGTGGGGTGCAGAGTGGAAGGTGTATACCCTTTCCAATGGGTGTAAAATTCTCCACACGTCACTGAGGTCAAGCGTGTAGGAAAATGAATGTAGTAGCTTTCCGCCAGAGGGATTTGGGAGGCGAGCAGGCGGATTCCTGTCCAGCCCTGCGTCATAAACCAAATTAAAGTCACCAGCAACCACCAATGGAAAGTTCTGTCTCCCCGTCAATATCTGTGTTAGATCGGCCAAAAATACGTTAGCTGCAATATTAGGGGCATAAGCATTTACTAGAGTGTACTTATGTCCATAGATCTCAACGTCCGCTACAATAAATCTACCTTCAGGATCTATTATACAATCACCCAGACTATAGTTTAAACCATTACAAAATAGGATAGCCACCCCCCTCACTTTTTTACGATACGGAGCAGAAATGCAGTGATCAACCCAGGGTGAACGGAGGGTAGCCAGATCGCCCACCCGTCAGTGAGTCTCCTGAAGGAAAACAATATGGGGGCGTGCCTTTTTCAAGTAAGTCAAAACCTTTTTCCTTTTAACTGTAGCATTCAGTCCATCAACATTCCAAGACAATAGTTGTAAGCGGGACAAAGGGGAAGGGTTAGAATGTGGGAAACTGTTTGATAGTGTAGCCATCCTACCCCAAATCCAGGAAAAGTGCCGGCAGCAGAAACCAACCAAGAAGAAATGTGCGAGGGAGCGACGCCCTGTAGCTGGAACTCCATGACATCTTAATAGAATCAGAGACTGAGACCCTTGAGCTTGCAAAAGAAAGACAAAAGTGTGAACACATATAACATTTCGTATACAGATGTGAGATCACGTAGAAGGAGTAAACAGACTGTAAAGCACAAACTTGCAATATAACATAGTATACATTATGAACTGGAACCATAGAACTGTCTGAGATAAGTTAGACTCAGAAGCATTTGTTGGCCACTGGGAGTTCTAGAAGCCGCTGAGATTGCTGCTATAGCAGTTCGGATTCCCCGAACGGAGTGGCGCCCTTTCACAAAACCCAGCTGATGAGAGGTCAGTAAATGGGGAAGTAGGCTCTGCAAACGGTTAGCCATTACTTTAGCTAAAATTTTAAAGTCAATATTTAGTAGAGTTATGGGGCGGTAAGATTCAATTTGTTTAGGGTCTTTATTAGGTTTAGGGATTAAGGTTGTAAAGGCCTCATTAAAATCCGGAAAGGGGGTATTATGTTTATGGATGTGTTTATATAACTCTAGCAGGTACGACGTAATATGGGGTTGCAGGATTTTATAATATTCGGCCGTTAGACCATCTGGGCCTGGGGATTTTCGCAGCTGTAGCTGAGAGATGACCGCGGAAACTTCACGCTCCGAAATATCAGAGTCCAAAAGTTCCCTCTGTTCCGGAGAAAGTCTGGGGACCTTCGCCTCCCTGAGTAACCTCTCTTGAAGAGACGTGTCAACCGGGTGGCCCTGATAGAGATCCGTATAATACTTTTCAAATTGCGAAATTATATGGTCAGAAGAAATGAGTGGTTTATTGGACCGGGGATGATTTAGGGTGGTTATGTGTTCTCTTCTATGCCTAGGCTTAGCCATAGTAGCCAAGAGGTGCCCCGTTTTATTACCCCATCTATAATACTTAAAACGCATGAAGTCAAGGCTCGAGTGCGCCTGGGAGGTCAAGAAATTTTCCAAAAGTTGTCGTGCTTGTTTGTAGTCGGCCAAAGACAACTCTGAGGGGGCATTTAAATATTTATTATATGCATCTCTCATTGACTTCCTTAATTGTTGGCCCTGAAGTTCCTGTTCCTTACGTTTTTTAGCAGTAAACCCTATGATATGGCCCCGAAGCATAGCCTTTGAGGCCGCCCAAAAAAGAATTGGATAATCAGTGTGCTCCAAATTATCATCCACATAATTGGCCCATTTATCAATCAAAAATTCGCGAAAATCCCTCTTATTGTACAAATAGCTAGGGAACCTCCATATTCTGTCTCTATGTACGGGGTTTGGGAAATTTAAAGTAAGAGTAATAGGGGCATGATCGGAAATGATGATATCAGAGATTCCTGTACGATGGACGTGAGTGAGTAGGGTGTCAGAAAGCAGAAAGTAGTCAATGCGGGAGTGAGAACGGTGAGGTGCAGAGTGGAAGGTGTATACCCTTTCCAATGGATGTAAAATTCTCCACACATCACTAAGGTCAAGCGTGCAGGAAAATGTATGTAGTAGCTTTCCGCTAGGGGGATGTGGAAGGCGAGCAGGCGGAGCCCTGTCCAGCCCTGGGTCATAAACCAAATTAAAGTCACCAGCAACCACCAATGGAAAGTTCTGTCTCCCCGTCAATATCTGTGTTAGATCAGCCAAGAGTACGTTAGCTGCAATATTAGGGGCATAAGCATTTACTAAAGTGTACTTATGTCCATAGATCTCAACGTCCACTACAATAAATCTGCCTTCAGGATCTATTATACAATCACCCAGACTATAGTTTAAACCATTACAAAATAGGATAGCCACCCCCCTCGCTTTTTTACGATACGGAGCAGAGATGCAGTGATCAACCCAGGGGGAACGGAGGGTAGCCAGATCGCCCACCCGCCAGTGAGTCTCCTGAAGGAAAACAATATGGGGGCGTGCCTTTTTCAAGTAAGTCAAAACCTTTTTCCTTTTAACTGTAGCATTCAGTCCATCAACATTCCAAGACAATAGTTGTAAGCGGGACAAAGGGGAAGGGTTAGAATGTGGGAAACTGTTTGATAGTGTAGCCATCCTACCCCAAATCCAGGAAAAATGCCAGCAGCAGAAACCAACCAAGAAGAAATGTGCGAGGGAGCGACGCCCTGTAGCTGGAACTCCATGACATCTTAATAGAATCAGAGACTGAGACCCTTGAGCTTGCAAA
Organism: Limnodynastes dumerilii; assembly: GCA_011038615.1. NCBI lineage: Eukaryota > Metazoa > Chordata > Amphibia > Anura > Limnodynastidae > Limnodynastes > Limnodynastes dumerilii. The sequence goes on along the minus strand of WWET01000257.1, from coordinate 854,550 downwards.
AGAAAGACAAAAGTGTGAACACATATAACATTTCGTATACAGAATTGAGATCACGCAGAAGGAGTAAACAGACTGTAAAGCACAAACTTGCAATATATCATAGTATACATTCTGAACTAGAACCATAGAACTGTCTGAGATAAATTTTTCCATTTTTATTAACCTATAACTACCAGAACTAAAGAGTGGGTGCCACTCCACCATTGGCATGCACTCAGCACAAATAAACAAGAACTGTATGAAAGCACAAAGCATTAAGGGATAGTGATCCCAAAGGAATGTATTGTTATGATTTAAAGAACTAGGGGAAAGTAAAACTAAACCCGCTGTCAACTAGACCAATTTATTCAGCATCAGCCCGGGGTCTCTGGGGAGATTGTGGCCTCATAAAATGGTTTTTGGCTGCCAATGGACAGGTAAAAAAGAGCGTTTGGCCATTATCCACGACTCTAAGTTTGGCCGGATACATAAGAGCAAAACGGATATTTTGGTTATTGAGCATAGCACACACCTCCGAAAATTCCTTACGTTTCTGGGAAACAATGGTAGAGAAGTCTTGGAAGATTAAAATCCGCTTGTCCTGTACAATAAGTTGGGGTATTTTGCGATAAGCTTGAAGGATTTTTTCCTTCGTACGATAATCTAAATATTTAGCAATGACCGGACGTGGTCTATGCTGTATTCCATCGCGTTCCGGGCCTAGCCTGTGTGCCCTTTCAATATGCGGCACAGTCAGTTCTCCTGCAATTCCCAGGGCAGCCGGAAGGGTAACTAGTAAATACTCAGTTAGGTGATGCCCCTTGAGGGATTCCGGAATCCCCACGAAGCGCAAATTATTGCGCCTGTGGCGATTCTCCAAATCATCAACTTTGTCAACTAGTGATTGGATAGTGGCTGAGTGACTAGCTTGAGTGGCCTGAGCGTTGTGTAATTGGTCCTCTACATCGCTGTGGCGCTGTTCGAGGGTAACAATACGCGTAGCGTTGGCCTCAATTTTAGCCAGTGTGGTATCTAACCTGGCTTGCAGATCTTCAAATTTTTTGTCAATGTGTGGCATGAGGAGGTTATAAATCTCCTTCGCCATCTCAGCTGAAGAGGAAGCTGGAGCTGGGGGTGCATCCAATTCCATCTCAGGAGCTTCTTGACTAGAGGATTGTAAAGATTTAGTAGGTTTATTAACTTTTCCCCTCTTTGCCGCCTGGGAAGTGCGAGATGACATGGATTCAAAATAACGTTCCATGCCCTGAGGGCAGAAACTTCCCAAGTATAAAATCTAGTAAGGTTGGAAGTGCTATTTTATAGTAAAATTAGTAATAGGAGTGTTCTGCCTCTATGTCTTAGAGAAGTGAGCGGGTTCAGCACTACTAATGGTAAGACAATCCCATGGGATACATCTATCCGTCAAGATGAGAGTATTTACATTTTAATCAGTAAAATCTGATCTCGCATTGGGAGAAAGGACCGGGGAACGGTGGGTGAAATGCCACAATCGTTAAGCAAGCACCACCCGTCTCAGTGGCCGGGGCTGTGTTCAAGCGAGGCTGCAGACCACGTGCACAGGGTAAAATGTATTAAATGTAGAATATATTGCTGATTAACCAAACATCAAGTAGTGAAAACCTAGCCTCACCAGAATAAGAAACCTCCTAGAATGCAAAATTAACACAGCATGTCAAATCCTTATTTATGGCAACAGGAAATGCACTTAAACAATAGAGAACAGTATAATCAAGAAGCAGGAGTCCAAGCTCCCTGTCACAGACTCCGCTAGCAATCCTAATAGGTGGTCTTCCCAGTCCGACCTCAAGTACTGAGGTGTACCAATTTAGGCCTACTCCAGAACAGACCAACTATCGCAGAACCTTTGTCTGTATCTTGGTCAGCAGGGAAGTACTTAGGGCTATAACAGGAATGTCCTG
>WWET01000257.1:838607-852334 GCA_011038615.1 Limnodynastes dumerilii | reverse complement strand
CGCAGATATGTCCCTGTGTATTAGGTAAAGCCAGAGCGGGGCACAGTGGTCTCCAAAAAATGGCACTCTCACTATAGCTGGTACGACGTATGGGCAGAGTGACCTATAACCAAAGAAAAACAGGGCCCTCGCCTCTGCAGGTAATATATATATTAAATGTCTCCTCTCCAATTCCACGACAGAATGGTCAACCACCGTCCCCCCTCTAGGCTACTTTTAGGCCACAAGAGGACAGCAGTCAAGCAGGCATATGCCCCAGCCAAGATTCCGTCCAGCAAAAAAAAAAAACCGTCCAGAAAAAAAAAAAAAAAAAATCCAGGCACCTGGTAGAACTAGTGCAGTACCCTGGGCACAGTATTATGCGAGTCAAATAGATGACACTTAGCAAAGGCTTATGTTTATTGCTGAAGGAGCAAAGGGCTGCCGTGTGTTGTACAATTTGGGAAACCCAGAGTTGAACTCCGGCTGCAAGTGTCTATTCCAGCATCTGGACCTGAATTGACGGCAGAGCTGCGTAGGAGACTACACGCGGGCGACCACAGGCTAAAATGGAGATTCGCGCCTTTTTCCCCTCAATGCTGCTCCACGGAAGCCGGTACTCACTGACCCCTGGAGAAACGTGGCCAGCAAGGGATCCAGACGTCTGTCACGGGTTACAATGCTGGATCGAAGCAGAAGCGCCGTCAGGTAAGTGGGGACAGGGCCGCTTGTATACCGCTCCTCAGTGCCGGACCTCACGAGGCTCCCTCCAAGATGGCGCCAGCATCACCGGGTCCCGTCGAAGGCACTCCTCACGAGCGGCACTTAATCGCAGGTCTTTGCCGCGGACGCACCGCTGGTTCCCCGCAGGCCAATCCTCCCAGGCACCGTTATGGCTGTGAGGTCGTGGTCTCTAGTGTCAGAGACGGACTCCGGCGGAAATAAGCAGGTCCCGGCGGCGAATGCAGGACCCAGAAGTATTAGGTTATCAGAGGGCTAAGTAACTTTCCCTTTTGGGGGTTCAGTAAGCCGGTTTAGCCTCTAAAACAGTGGTCCCGCCGGGAGCTCAAGTAAAATGCGGCCACCTCAGCGCGCCGCCCGACCGGAAGTCTGTTGCAACAGTATTATAGTTAAAAGGTGATGTTTCCCAGCTCAATTCTAATTAGCAGTTTAAAAGTGAAGCTGATCAGGTATCTGTGTGCAATAAGTAAAAGCAAAGCATTCTCCCTGCATGCATAGAATAAAATTAACTTGACTCCCCCTGAAATCAACATGGTTTTGCCCAGGTGTAACTTTAAGTTCTTATTTTCAGCCTCTGAATCAGGCCCTAGGTCTGGTCTTTTAGGATCTTTGAAACCTGGTGGCTGTTCCATGTAGATATCCTCCTTTAGTTCACCATGTAAGAATGCTGTCTTTACATCAAAGTGTCTTACTTGCTTATCCTTTTCAGCTGCTACTGTAAGTAATGTCCTGATGGTTGTGTACTTTACTACTGGAGCAAATGTTTCATCATAGTCTTCTCCATATTTTTGCGAATAGCCTTTGGCTACTAATCTGGCCTTGTATCGCTCCACTTTTCCCACTGTGTTGTATTTTACTTTGAATGTCCATTTTCTGCCTATGGTTTTTCTTCCTGTTGGCAGTTCTGTTAATGTCCATGTCCGATTGTCATGCATGGATTTAATTTCTTCCTTTGCTGCTTCTATCCATTTTGCAGCTTCCCTTTCTGGTAAGTCAGATACTTCTTCCCAGGATGTGGGTTCATATATACTGATTGTGCTCGCTTTATATGAGAGACGCACTGGTGCTTTGCCTTTGTTCTCTCTAGCTGAGTGCCTTACTTCATCTGTCATGTGTTTCTGCATAACTTTGGTTTCTGGTTTGAAACAGACTTCAGCCTCTTGGTCAGCAACTAGTGTGATGTTGTCACTGAAGTCAGTGTTATCTTCTTTATCCAGGTCAGCTGATGTCATTACCTCATTTCTTAATTCCTCCACAAAGGTCACACTATTGCTATCTTATCAGTCTTTGGGTTCAGAATTCTGTATCCTTTGGAACATTCACTGTATCCAATGAGGATTCCTTCTACTGCGCAATTCTGCAGTTTACTGCATTTTTCTGCTGGAATGTACACAAAAGCTTTTATGTGTTTCATGTTAAGTTTTCTGTCATGCCATAATTCATATAGGGTTTTCTCCACTGTTCTTGAGAATAATCTGTTCTGTAAGTATGTGGCTATCATTGTGACTTCACTCCAGTATTTGTCAGGTAGTCCTGAGTCTGTTAACATGCATCTGATCATTTCTGTCAGAGTCCTATTCTTTCTTTCAGCTACCCCATTCTGTTCTGGTGCGTAGGGTACTGTTTTGTGGTGTTCTATACAGACGTCTCAGGAAGTGTTCTATTTTGTGACCCGTGAATTCACCTCCATTGTCACTACGAAATACTAGTGGATTTCTTTGAAATTTATTTCTAGCCATTTTTACATAATGGTGTAACTTGTCCAGTACTTCATCCTTGCTTTTCATCAGATAAGTAACTGTATCTGGAGTAGTCATCAGTGAAAGTCACTTGAAATCTGTTACCGATTGGTGTGCGTACTTGCAGTGGGCCACACATGTTACTGTGTATGAGATCTAGAGGTCTCTTTGGCTTTTATGCAGTATTCACACCTCATGGTCGTTGAACGGTCTGATACTGTAAGGTCCTTTGTTAGTTCTCTCTTTTGTAGTTCTTTAATGCTGTCTGGGTGCCTATGTCCTAGTCATCTGTGCCACATGTGAATACAGTCTGAGTGTCGGTGTGTGCTTAATCTCACCTGTTTTGCCACAGTGTCTAGGCAATACAGGTGGTTTTCTGCTTTGCTGTGGCTACTGTTTCTTTTCCATTCTGGATAATGCACATTTTATCTTGGAATTTAACTGTAAGTCCTTTAGCCATCAAGCACTTTACAGATGTTAATCCACCTTCCAATCTGGGAACATATAATACATACATCTTTAACAGGTATTATTCTATCACTTCTGTTAGCATTGGAGCATATGAGCAGCCCATGCCCTTTTCCTTCCGCAGTGATATTGGTACCATCTGCAAGATAGATTGCTTCTCTATGACTTGTGTCAATCTCGGTGAAGAAATCGCTGTCGCTTGTCATGTGACTTGTCGCTCCTGAATCTATGTACCAACTATAGTTTGTATGTGTTACTGTCGCTTTAAATGTTCCATTCCACTCTTTTGTGCATATGTCTGTGAGTGCAGTTTTGACTTTCTGCTTAGACCTTTTCAAAAATAGTTTCTGGTGTTCTCTTTTCCATATAGAGCAGTCTTTCTTTAAATGTCCTACTTTCTTGCATCTAAAGCATGCTCTTGTTTCTTTGTTATGTACCCTAGAATCTGTAACTTTGAGAGATTTTTCTGTGTCACCGTCCATGCATTCCTGTGTGATTTCTTTCCTGCGCTGGTATTCATCTATAAGCCTGTTTTTCACAAAATCTAATGTGAGTTCTGCTTCAGGTCTTGTTTCTAAAGCATTTATCAGTACACTGTATGTGTCTGGTAGGCTGCATAGGAGTGGCTATGTGGCTGCATTTTAGCTCTTCTATAGATCTGAGCTGTGCTACTATCTCCAGCACTTTATTTATGTGCTCTTGCATAGTCTGTCCTTTGCTCAGTCTCATTTGGTACAGTTTTCTTAGCAGGAAACTGCTTTGCAGTGTATCCCACGGGTGTGGGTCCCCGGTTAGAAAATCCCAATTTCGAAAATTCGAATTGCGAATTTTCGTTTAATAAGCCTATAGTGCCACATGCCTGTCTGTTCTTCTTGTCCCATTCCTGGTTATTATCACTTGGTCTGTCTGTAGTTATTACTTCCCACAAATCATCTTTGGTCAGCAGCATTTCAACTTTAAATTTCCACAGAAGATCTGTGCTGCTTTCCTGTTTGTCTGTTTTCCTTGAGTTATAATGCTGGGTTTATTCACAGTTGCTGTGCAGATCTCTTAGAGATGTTTATTGTGCCTTAGGCCTTGCAAGCTTTACTCCTGGTAACTGGGATCCTCTTGTCCGTGTCTGGGCCCATAACCTGTTGTTTGAGAGTGATTTACCCACGCAGTCAGGATCACCTCATGAGCTATGCTTCAGAGAGTAGGCACACATGAGACAAACTCTTTGTGGTATATCTTGTTTATATAATGAAACTGGAACTGATCATAATACAAACGTCAGAACAGGATAACTTGGCATGAGTAGCATTAATAGTAATCATTCATTGCATACTCCATCTCTCTCCATTTCTACTTCACAGAAAATGCCTAATCACACAGTAACAAACAAGTACAATATACATCACAAACTGTAAAACACATATATGACAGCTCCACCTGCTGTCCCTCCAGTGTAATTGCATATCAAGTCTCAGTCTGTTGTAATATCTCAACAAATATAAGTGTTGAAGTATAAAAACCGCTTATTGCTTAGGTATGTGGATAAATAAAATTTACACATAAAAGTGGTGTGATTGTGCTGGCCTAAATATTAAACGTGAAATGTAAAGAGTGCGTGTTGAGAACAGCGCTGTCCCAGAGATATGTACTAATACTGTAGCTGCCACTATTGTACTGTGAGAGGGGATTCCCCAACCCCCTAGGTTAAAAACCAATAAGTCAATAGAAGAACGGTACTGAGCGCTCACAGATGTGTGCAAATTACAAAAACTTTTAATATAAAGAAAACAGAATAAAATAAAACCATGGATTGTAAAGTGAACAATACACAATTGTAGATAACACAAAGCAATGTATCAATCAAAAAGGAGAGTCCCAAAATGATGGTGACGCTAACTATGATCAACTGTAAATGTCAGGTTCAGTATTATAGCGACACTCCAAACATTACATCCACAATGTAAGTCAAGGAGTATAATGGGTCCCCTGGTGCACAGTCTTAGTGCTGCCATAATGTAATGGATCCCTTGAATGATGCAAAAAAGTTCAGCTGGTCACTAATGGTATAGGTCCCGATGGTATGTGCACACTATATTGGTGAAGAAAAGAAGTAACTTGTTACCTGAGTAGTAACTAAGTGTTCCTGCTGTGGTCTGTCACGGCTGGTCCTATTTCTCCCGAATTCCACAATGGACCGCTGTGGTTTCCTCAGCTTGGGATCCGTGTATGCGCCCTGTAGTGCAGCTTGTGGAGTGGACCTGTAATGTGTCCAGGGTCGGTCCTCTGCTCTCCGTTTTTGTGTTTCTTGCGCAGTCAGGCTTTCAGGTTGGATAGACACGGACACTGTATCTGGGGTCCCGTAGTTAGGGACGCTGTATGAGAGATATACAGCTCCCAGGCTGGATGCACACATCTGTGAGCGCCCACTACCGTGCTTCTATTGACATTAAATGTGAAATATGTTCCACTTTTGGTAAAACATTATTACACATATATTGGCATACTTTATTGTTATCCAGTTATGTTATTTTAAAATAAAGAGTATTGTACAACTACAAATCATGCCGCATTTGTATGGGCTTTAACTTATATGTTTTATAATCAAGTAAATACTCATTATATTTTAACATGTGTATTCTGAAAAATGGCCTACCAATTACTTCCAAACACACACTTAACACTTAAAGTATACCATAATTTTATTTACAAATTCACTAATTATGTGTTTTTATGTTACTATTGTTCTAAATGCATACATATTAATTATGTTTTTATGCTTTATTTTAGGGCGCAGAAGACGCAGGCGCCAACAGCATGCACGCCCAATCGTTCACAGAGGATTAGCAGGAGGATCATGTTGACCCTGTTCCAGAGGGTCAACAAGAAGTGTGCACAAGGGCTGAACATCCAGTTGAAGTGGAGGGTGAAGAAATGCAACCCATGCAGGAGCAAGATTTTCATCATGAAGTTGTAGAGGAGGAGCTCACGTGGTTGAGGATATAGAAGAAGAGGTTTTGGAGGATCTAGAGGACAAGGATCTCCATGCCCATCCGAAAGAGCTGGAGGAGGTGCAGGGGATTTAAGTAATTGTTTAGCATTTTTAACTAAAACATTAGTTTAAATATAATGATGTTTATAAATTGGACACAATTACATTTTATTAAATATAGTAATGTTTTTTTTTTTGTAATCTATAGGAGCAGAAGAAGATCTATCTGCACATCCCATGTTACCATTTTAATGAATTTAAGTAATGCTATGCATGTGTTGTCACGAACAACAGAGGCCATGTTGTTTTTTATGCGTGTTAGCCACAGAAGGCAATAGTTATTTAAATAAAAGGTATATTGTGTGTTGAAAAAGTGCTGAAGTGAACTCCTGGGGTGTTGCTATGGGGAATAGGGACCAAAAACAATAATAAAATGTCCTATATGGAGCTGTTGAAGTGTGAATGGGTTGATCCACGGGAAGTTTATGGAATGAGGAGATATATAGAAAATAATATATAGAATTTATTAATACAAAGAGAATTCCATTATGTACATGAAAAGATGAAAATCTTCCAAATAGACCTCCAAAATAATACAACATACAAATTTCAAATCAAAGGCAATCAATACCCTGTAGGGAGAGTCCGTGGGCCGAATAGGTAATGCAGGACACGAGATAAAAGTCTTCTGGGAAGAGGTCTTTAAAAAACCCAAAATATTATTGTTCGTTATATCTATATGTTCTGCATACGAAATGGTTTTGGAAGCCCAAATCTTAAGAGCTGCTGTGGCCCCATGCAGGACCAACCTTACCTATGCGCATTGTAGGCAAGTTGCTTAGGGCGGCAACTCACAAGGAGGGGCAACACAGCACTGGCCAGGTTTCTGCACGCAAGCCCTGCCCCTTTGTAAAGCTATGGTATAGGGATTAGAAAAAAAAAAAAGGGACATGGAGTGGGGGTGGCAGAAAGAAATAAGCGGCATGGAATGGGGGCTGCAGAATGATATAAGGGGCATGGAATGGGGGCTACAGAAATAAATAAGGGGCATAAAATGGGGGCTGTAAAAAGAAATAAGGAGCATGGAATGGTGGTAATAACTTTTTTTATGGTGTCTATTTATTAATTCATCATGGGAAATGGATTGCAAAACAAAAGGGTAGAAATTCATGGTTTGCAGGGGAGGCACTGGCCACCCTTAACCCAGCTCTTTATGTGACACTTGTAAATTACCTGCACAATAAGTGATTCATAAAGGTGAAGTGGATCAGTAATTTTTTGGTGCCTTTCCTTCTCTTTCTCTTTTTCTGTGACCGACAAAAAACATTGTCTATTGCTTGTGGGGAGACCATAGGAAAGGAAGAGAAAGTACGCTGAGCGCTACAGCGCTCAGTGTAACATCGTAGCTCTGGATCAGGCCCATTATCTCATATTGGTTATTCAAACACTATGTCTATCTGTGTAAATTTATTTTTTAAATGAGCTTCTTGGTGTAATTTTTGTGTGTGTACACAAACACAAGATTGATGAGGATTTTTTGCTAGGGGCACCAGGCAAAATCTCACCTAGGGCACCAAATTGCCTAGGGCTGGCCCTGGCCCCATGAAAATGTGCATGATGAGTCAATCTCAACACCCACCGACTTGCTCGCATTAGCGCAAACCTTCTCCAAATTAACCACATAAAAGGTTTGGGAGAATGGATCAATATTTAAACACAACAAAGGACCCTACTGATAGCTATGCAGGTCCCTACTTATTGGGACCTCTTCTTTTATTTGTATTATTTCTAATTATCTCCTTTTAACTCCCTGCTTGCAAATATTTAATCTTTTCTCTCTTTTACCTTTTGAGGTAAATTGTTTTTATGTTTATTCTGTTTTTCCTGTACTCAGGTCCCTTGGTTTAGCGGATAGAAAGCGAGGGGTTTGAATGAGCCTTGCTCATTGGCTCAGACATGGAGGGATCACTGGGATGCAGGAGCAGATGGTCTGCAATAGTCCAGGAGCAGATGAGACTGCAATGGTTACTGAAGCAGATGAAAATGCAAAGGGTTTTTGAAGCAGTTCAGGATGACTGAGGCCTGTAGAATAAGCACACAGCTACCAGTACAATGCTGAAATATGTAGAGAAGCTGGAGGATAATGGCAAACAGGTGCAATGGAATGCGGACTCGGACAGTGCTGAGACAAAGTTACCAACACAAGGAGATGACTCAGAACAGGTACAGGGTATGGTCTGAGTAACGGGCACAGGGAGACTAAGCTAATTAGCGCAGGGACTCAGGAACAAGGAATGATGCACAAAGGTACTTGTTACAATGGAACTGGTGGGATGGTGCCAGTGATTTGAATAGAGAGTGCATAGTGCCAGCTGATTGGGACCAGATGCAAGATGGCCACGGCAAACCTCCAGGCTGGTTTGGTGGTCAGGAAGAAACACCGGGGATTTGAGAAACAGTAGGCTGTGCTGAAGGTCCGGTGCTAGTGCAGCTGATGGGATACTGCGTTTAACTTTAAAAGTACCATGATTTGTGACATCCACTGAACAACAAAAATGTATTTGTCACACTGATATTCTTGATGATTGCTTTTAATATACACAAAATGGAAATTTCTCAGATCAATTTATAGGTAAATGCAAACAGGTTCATGAAAGGCAGAGGTAATCTGCTAGCAACAGAAACACTGCCATTAACCAGTAACTGACTATACCATTCTATTTGTAAAATAAAACGCAGAAACGTCAGTTACAGCCACCAGCCACTGACAGGCCTTACTGCTCATGGTGGTCCTAACTCCAATAATGAGAGTCCCTATGTTGGGTCATATATTCATGTTTAAATTGACAGCCAACTTACTTCAGGAGGCACCCCTTAAAACCTCCAAAATAGCTGCTGTGCAACAACTCCCCCTCTCAGCTGCTGTTCCTAGACATGCTCCCAAACAGTATACATCAGGGCTCGAAGAAGCCTATACATCTCCATTCACTTCTATTATTTCTTAATTTTCATACCGTCACATTTAAATGTTCACTTCGAACACTGGTATACACACAAAATGGAAGTTGCTCAGATCAATTTATAGGTTAATGCAAACAGGTGCATGAAAGGCAGAAACAAAGGGTAATCTGCTAGCAACAGAAACACAGGAAAGAAAATGCCCCAGCAACACTGCCATTAAAGAAGCCTAGTTTTCTTGGTCTATTTTGTAATATTGATCTCTAGGTGCAGCAGAAGGATTCTTCTTGGGAATTGTGGATTCTATTAGATGAATCAGTTCACCCTTAACTGTCTGGACCTGATTTAAAATAAAATGGCAAAGCACACCCGCCATGCATATTTTGTACGTTTAGTGGGTGGCATGGCACAGATCGCAGCATCGGGCAGTTGCTTTCCAATGTGGAAATATAGGTACTCTGCATGCTCAGTACCTATACAGAGCTGACTTACATACATAAGTCAGCTCTCTTTCCTATTGCTTTATCCGGCCCTTTGTCACTATCTTTGTCAGTATCTATTATTTTTAGTTTTTAATGAGCAGCTGGAATCCACTTCTGGAATGAGCTGTAATGAGGAAGTGGTCGTTTGGCATGGCGAAGCATACAGATACCTTGACAAAGGTTGGATAAAATATTTCCTCAAATAAGAGGTTTTTACTGTTGTCCAGGCATGACAATTTCTCATCAAGGCTCCTATGTTCAAATGGTAGTTTAGCCCACATGGAGGGTCTTTATATGCAATTATCATTTTATGGAAGCAAACTGGTCATGACTTATACTGGCTCAGATAAGCAAAATTATATCCTTTTGAAATGCTTCAAATCCGAACCACTCATCTCTAATTAAAGGTGCAGGATGAGTGCTGCTCCTCTAATTGCACACTTACCACCTTTATATCACAATGCATCTCTTTAACACCAGGCACAGCAAGTACTGAAAGAAAGAAACGTAGAGAGTAGAGGGGCAAAGGATTTCTGGATTTCAGATTGCAATAATAGCTAAAGAGATTCTTTTTTCTGATTATATATATATCAGCTAGAGTGATGCCAGCACTCAAAATGAATAACTAACAAAGAAAAATGTATAGCTGTGACGCTTGTGAAACCCCAAAAATATATAAAGTGTTAAATAAAAATTCTAAAATATAAGATGTCCATAATTATCAATAAACAGTATAGCAGGGCACATTTGTTTGCAGTTCATGTTGTGTGGGGAAGGAGTTTACGGCTACACAGAGACCATACACGCAAACCGCGGCTATTTGGGGAAACACGGTTTATCATCTGCAGCACTTATGGCTACATGAGAAAGGAGTCTGACGGCTGCACTGAGGACATCCTCTGCCCATTAGTACAAAATACCAAAGGCGGGATGTACAAATAGCCACCTCCCTCTCTATGGCCACGAATTGTTTATCTCTTCAAGTGAAGAGTTCATCAGCCGGACGTGGCTGCAGCGGTACATGCACTGGTCTAGTGCAATAACTTTCCCCCAAGTGGTGGTAAGACCCGTTTGGCACTGCTATTCAGTTCCATCCATTTACTTGCCTCTACATACTTAAATTGACTTTCCTTCTTGCTTCTGCTGCTATATACAGTTTGGATAACTGATGGTTGTCTCTGCTTGTGCTTACCAGCTTGCCTTCACCGAATTCTCTGCCGCTTATTAATGTTTGGACTCCATACTCTATACCAGTGATGGCTAACCTGTGACACTCCAGGTGTTGTAAAACTACGAGTCTCAGCATGCCTTAACTGCAAAAGCATAGCTGATACCTGACAATGCATGCTGGGAATTGTAGTTTCACAACACCTGGAGTGCCACAGGTCAGCCAACACTGGTCTATGGGGTATATTTACAAAAGACAATTTTTTCCAACGATTTCAAATCACTGGATCTCGCCGCGATTTACAGGCGATTTGCAGCGTGAATTCACCGAATCCATTATGCTGCGTGTTGTCTGCGATTTTTTTAAACAACTGCGAGTTGCCGCAATTTTGCAAGGGGTAAATCGTGGTGCTTTTCTATAGAAAGCCTTAGCCATGTTGTGCTGATAGAACTACAAGGCTCAGCATAGCTTAGCCTTGTAGTTCTATCAGCGTCAGCATGGTAAGACTTCTAACCATGCTGCGCTGTGTGCTGCATGTATAAAAAAAAATACAGTGTACACAAAACATACCAATATACATTACAATGTGTCCATGTTAAAATAAACCTTTTCCCTGACTAATATTACCCCCTAACGTGTACACTTACCTCCGGTGGTCCCGTGTCCTATACTAAGTGTATTACGATGTAGTGTGTGGTGTTTAAAAAAATAATACATTTTTTGTTTCACTCACCATTTGCTGTCATCTTTCTTGGGAAGACTTGTTTGAAGTGTAGAATCTTCTTATGTTGATTGGAGTCTGGCATCGGCTTGCTTGCAGTGGTATCCCAGGTCTTCTGGTCCGGCTCCTCTGCCTCTTCTGTTCTTGACTCGACGGGGGCTGGCTCCTCCTTAATCTTCTTTGCTGCTCCTAATGACCATTCGGTCGCTAGGGGGCAGCCTTTTATTTAAATGATGACATCAGAGGCCAGAGTGTAACTGACTGGGAGAGAATGGCTCAATTGAAATAGGGCTATTCTTAGCAGGGACCCACACACCTAACATACAAAGAGAAAATAGAAAATTATTGGGGGAAAAAATTAAGGCACATATTATATATATCACAGCAAGATTATAAAGCTGATCATACACTGCATCAATTATTGGCCACAATAGGAAGTGATCTGATAAACTGTATAATATTCCACTAGAGAAAAAGTCACTTACCAGCTGGAGAGGTGTGACCAATAATCCAGGTTGAAGAGGGAGGGCTGGTGATATTGACAAGAGGATATTGCCCCAGTGTGTGGCACCTGCACCTCCTGAACAGACTTCAGGAGTAAAAAGATCATAGAGAAGGGGAAACTCCAGCCAAAAAGTCCAACAGCTGGAAAATGCCCTTACACTAGTTAATGTTGGAGTCAGATATATTTTAGAAAGGACCAAAAATCTATTTATTGGACCCAAGCCTTTTTTTTACTGTTTTATTGTAATTAGGGGAAAAAATATATTATTTTTTTAATTATTCAAATGTCATTTTATATTATGGGTTATTATTTGCTATGAATTAATTCAGTAGGTATCAGTGAAGGGCACACGATAAATCAGCAAATAAATATATATTCTTCTATGTAACAAAGGTTATTCTCTTGTATAATATAATGGTATTATGATGTTTTGAAAAATGATAAACCTATTGATGTATTTGTAAGCAAATATGCAAATAAGCAACACCGATCTAATTATTTGTTCCATTTAGTTTCCTGCAATGAGTCACATTAAATTATGAGCACATTTGCATTTAACACTTTATGTCAACAGTAAAAGATTCCATAGAGAGTTGATTGCTAGAGCTTAGTTTATTGGCAGGTGACACACATTGAAGAATTGTGGTCTTTAAGATTTATTATTAAATGTCCCTAAGTAAGAAGGCAGACATGCCCCTTAAGAATATCATTTTGCTATACAAACATCAGGTATGTGATGCATAAAAGAAAGCCTAAAGAACAAATCTGCACTGGGGCAGCTTATGGAACAGCTACCAAAATATAAACAAAATGTACAAAGGCTGCAAAGGGGTGGGGGTGGGGTTCATCTCTAATCAGATGTGAAAATACAGATAAGGTATACAATTCTTCATGGACCGATCCAGATGAACTCCCCCCTCTCATTCATAACAAGTGTGACTTACGCAGCCATTGGGCACCCACACTGTACAATTTACATGCTTCCCCATGCCCACCTTAGTGGGCAAAAGGAAAGCACAGCACCTTTGAGCTTAAATTCCATCACACAAAACTGTTAGAAGGATGCTCACCAGGGTGCGGAGTCTAAACAGGGTGGGCATGGTGTTCACTAGAGCTCCTGATGGTGGGGATAGGCTGGGCCACAGGCCAATGGCAGGTCGTAGTCCCTGGCGGACACACCCTATGAGTGTGTAAGAAACAGAGACGTAAAGAGAGAAAAAAGCAATAAGACAAGTCACCACAATGATAGACAAACAGTCTACTGACAAGGTCTTACACTCACACAGACTTACTAGAAACTAGCACACTGGGGCAAGGAACAGGTCAAAAGAAGGGACACAGCAGAGACAAAGGGCAAAATCAGGAATGGGCACTCAACAGTCAGAAGAAGCAAGGCAAGGAGAAGAGGTAAGTACAAGTAGAAACAGAAGCACAAGCTATAAACGGCATGGTAGTGAGCGCTGCCTGTCCTTAAAAAAGAGGCTACTGGCCATTGATTGGAGCCAGGACCGGGAGAGAGCAGAGCAGCAGCCAGCACATGGCTAATGTGGGCATGACGGCATGCAGGGAGAGATGCACCAGAGCCTGGGTAAAATGGTGCCAGAGGGAGCGAGGACCAGGTAATAGTGTTACATGCCGGACATACCTCGGCATATAACAGGAAATAAGTTCTATCTATCTATCTAACATAGAAACATAGAAAGTGATGGCAGATAAGAGCCACATGGCCCATCTAGTCTGCCCATTTGTTTATTGAAAACTATACTGACCCTAGACCCTATTTACCCTCAATTTGGTTTACAATTTAGGATACCCTTATATTTAACCCAAGCATGTTTAAATTGTTCTACTGTATTGGCCTCAACCACCTCAGATGGGAGAATATTCCACTTATCTATCACCCTTCAGTGAAGTAATTTTTCCGCACATTTCCTTTGAATCTACCACCCTCCAGTTTATATTCATGCCCTCGTGTTCTATTAC
>WWET01000257.1:828465-838518 GCA_011038615.1 Limnodynastes dumerilii | reverse complement strand
AAGCTATCCATGTGTAGTTCCTCTAGCCTTTCTTGGTATGATTTGTTACAAAGGCCATGGACCATTTTTGTTGCTCTTCTTTGCACAGTCTCTAATGTATTTATGTCTTTCTGGAGATATGGCCTCCAGAACTGAACACTATCTATCTATCAGTAAGCAGTGTGGGGCATTTTGTATCCTGTTTCTCTCTCATTTTAGTTATACTACAGTGGTTGGACAATGAATTTTTTTTCCTGTTTGGCACCATGATAAAATCAAAGCGTTAGCTCAGAAACTCATTGACAGCAAGTTGCACCAATTAAAAGCTATTACCAAAGCTAAGGGTGGTCCAACCAAGTACTAACAGAAGTATATGCTAACCTAATGTATGCAAAAGCTGTTAAATAAAAAAATGATATAAAGTATTGCCAGTGTTCTATTCAAATTTTACAAGAAACTAAAAACTTTCTATGGTCCAAACACTATAATATCAAAAGCTGAGAAACTCACAACAAAAGTATTTCCATAGTAATCAGCCTTACATTAATATAACAAGGTATTTTTAATTAATATTATATTAATCTAACATTAATAGTTTTGTAATCCTAAAAATTGCTGCTACTTTGAATATATTTTTATTTTAATACATGTGATGGTATTCAAAAATACTGAACAGAGTTGTATAGGATATTCTCAGCAATACGGATGAAGAAGTACGCTTGATGTTAGCAGAAATTCATCCATGCAGTAAAGGCAAAGTTGATTTCCACTTATTATATTATATTACTGGGGTTGTTTCAGTCAATGACCTTGATAAATAACCACAGCATTGGAGATTAAATTGAGAAGTGCTTGCAGTTAGATAAATGACCTCAAGATGGTGATATTTACTGCATTTAAAACATTCAAGCACTATTACAAGAAATGAGCAACTTGACTAAAATGCAAACATTTATTGAAATGGCTGATATTACAGACACTACAGATAAATGTAAAGGATTTAACAGATAGATGTTTAAATAAGCCATGTAAATCCCTTACCTACTTAAAGATAGTGCTGACAATTGAAAGCCTTGTATTAGGTCTCAGAGCAGAATAGTGATGTGACTCTTCTAAATAGAATAAGTGATAGAATAGTTGAGAAGAGGCAGTATTTAGTACTATGGTAAAGAAGAAGCCATCTTAAAAATATCAATTTTTGACGTGTAATTTAAATGTATGCGTTTGTTTGTGTGCATTCAGATCAGTAATACTTAAAATCTAATATGTGCTGGAACAAGATATGTGCTTCCTAAATCTTGTCTCTACAGCATTTAATAGAATGTGCAGCCTATACAGGGTGCCTGACCTGGTATCAGGATAATGTCTACAGTACTACTGGGCCATATTCAGAAATCCGTGTAGCAATTGCTATACGCACAGCCGGTGCAGGCCAAACCCCCTCACAAGCATGACACTCCTCTCTCCCGGCTATGCTCCCAGAGACTTCCGCCACCATAGACCACTTGTAAGTTTCAGAGTGCATTACCGTGCGTATATGTCCTCCGTACGAGCGATTCATGATAGTTGTGTCCACTTTCCTTCATTTAAATGCCCCCCCCACACCCATTTTTATTTAAATTCTCCTGTGCGTATTTTTGCATCGCATATCCAACCATATATTTAAACGCAAAATTCTAAGTCCGTCCGAAAGGCACTTACACGCGTATAGTCTACGTTAACTACGTAAATAAAGTAAACGCATGCGCAGTTGGTCCTATCCTAAAAAATATGCATGGGACTCGCCATGAAAACGGATCTCTGAATACGGACCATTATGCATGGATAGAGCAGAGCTGCAATTGGCATTCCATATGCAAACAGTGCAAAGGTAGGATATATACCTCTTTAATTATGAATAGAGGTAGTGTGCCACTCATTTGCACAGACAACGACATCTGGAAGTGTCTGTGTGTGGTTTGGGCTAGCACAGTGTCAGCCCATTTTTGAATATACAGACACAAAGAATGCCTGGCCTGCTGCTGCACAGTTCTATCAGTGGCAGCGGCAAGCCAGGCATTGCCTGTGTCTTCTGTGCTGCATCTTGCACTGGCTGTAAACTGCTTGGAGACAGGCTTCTAGTAGCATGGTGTTGGAAGTATGAGAGCCTCTGTTACAGAAGCTTACAGGCAGTGAAACAAAGTGAGCAGGAAGAAAAACAGAAAATACTGAAAGTTAAGTTAAAGTTTCATTTATATTAATCTCATTGTTTTCAGAACTTTCTTATTAAGCACAGACAATTATAGTTATTTATGATTTAATTATTCCCCATATTAGTTGATGTCATATATAGAGAATTATTATGGGAGCATTAAAGTAGCCTGTTATGGGGGATAATTTTAAGCACATAGGGCTGGATCCAGAATTAAGAAGGAACATGAAATTAAGGACCTGATTCACACTTAAGAACCTTCTTAAAATAAGAACTTAAAGTTACTCCTGAGCAAAACCATGTTGTTTTCGGGGAGAGTCAAGTTAATTGTATTCTTTGCATGCAGGAATACATCTTTGAATTGCTTACTGAAAACAGATACTGACCAGCTTTACTATTACACTATTATTTAGACTTGGGCTGGGAAATATCACCTCTCAACGCTAATACTGTTTGCAACAGATGAAATATGACACCCCTGCAATCAACTTGGTTTAGCCCAGGTGTGACTTTAGGTTCTTATTTTAAGAAGATTCTTAAGTGTGAATCAAGTCCTTAATTTCAAGATTCTTCTTAAGTCTGGATCCAGCCCATAAATTGCCCCCATATTAAATTTCTGTTTGTCCTTTACTTTAGACCCTCCAACATGACCCCTTCCATTATGTACTAACTATTACGTTACTGAGCTTTCCAGCTGTCACAATCACCTGGATTAAATGAATGTACTATAAGGTTTGAAAAACATTTTTTTAAACACATGTGATTACCATATTAACTAACATTTGGAAGCTCAGGAGCAAAGCTTTTTGTGCCTAATGGAAGGAGTCATATAGCAGACACTGTAAATGTTCTCAGAACAGTTCCAATAATAGGGTTCTGTATCGCCCCCATAACTAGGATTTAAAATGGGGAAAGCTATTTATTTGGTGCCAAGGGATAGTATTACACCTAAATTGACCTCAGGGCCGCCATCAGAAATTGTGGGGCCCGGGACTGACAAAATATGCAGGACCACCAACCCTGGATGGATGGATAGATAGATAGATAGCTAGCTAGATAGTCTTTCTGCTCTTTCTTAGAACCCTGATGATAGGAGTTGAACCCCTTTGCACCTAAATAGGGTCACTTACCTCTTTGCTGATTCTCACTTTTCCTTCTTTCTTCCTTCCTTCAGGCGTCTGGAGGAGACCACAAAATGGTAACGAATATGCCCCCATACACACACGCACACATTTTTCTACATATACACACACATAGATACATCAAATATTTAGATATATAACTACACACATAAATATAGTTGCATGCATGCATTAGATTCATACACACACGCATATCACACAAACACACATAACATACATAATAGAACACAAACATACTACATACATGCATTATATCACACACACACACACACACACACACACGCGCATGCCTGCTTATCACACAAACCATGCATGCATAATATCACACAATGCATCATATCACACACACTATACATGCTTAATATCACATACACCATGCATGCATGCATAATATCACACACCATCAGGGGCGGATTGGGAAAATAAAGTGGCCCTGGAAAAAAATCTGGAAGAGGCCTCCTATGGGCAGAACCAAATAAACTCTAGGAGGGGCAAGCACAGTTAGTCCCGGCCCTAAACTATAAATTATTAAACATCCAATGGGCAGCACCCTGAGTATTTGTAGGTAAACTGTTAGCTAGGTCTTGTATTGGAGGTAGCGAGAGTGTGGGATACCAGTGAGTGTTTACCATATATGTGAGACCACCTTTACTGGAACATTGTATGAGTTCAACCTTCTACGGTTTGTCTTTTCATCTACAAATGGAGTGTTTCCATATAGTACAGGACTGTCAATGTTTTATGAGTGTATATGCTTTATGGTATTATGATTTAATTTAATAAAGAGATATCATATTGTAATAACTGGGGAAACTGATTATTTCATATGTGCACTGCATTTTATATTTGGTGTCTAATATAGCACTTACTGGTTTTTCTTTAAGATATCTCTCTCTCTCACACACACACACACAGTGCACCCCACATACATAAACACACACACTGTACCCTATATAGATATACACACTCACAGTGCACTCCATATACATATGTATACACATATACACACACACACACATACACACACACACAATATATACACACATTCACAGTGCACTCCATATACACACACAGTGTGATGCAAAACACATGAATTATATACATAAATGAAACTACGAACTTACCTTACTCTGGATTTTGATGCAATCCTGGGACAGCGCAAATCCCCTGCATTATACAATACAGAATACAGAAGAGAAGCACAGACCATGATTGACACTGACACACACACACTCCCACAACTACACATAACTGTCACACACACAAATACACATAACTACTGTCACACACACAAATACACATAACTATTGTCACTAAATGAAACTACGAACTTACCTTACTCTACAATACAATACAGAATACAGAAGAGAAGCACAGACCATGATTGACACTGACACACACACACTCTCACAACTACACATAACTGTCACACACACAAATACACATAACTACTGTCACACACACAAATACACATAACTATCTATCCACAAAATACATTCATGTTCTCTTGATTTTCCTATCTCTGTATCCCTTCTCTATCCAAGCACCCTCTCTCTGTATTACCTCTAATCTCCCCCATCCCTCTTCCCAGTCACTGCCCTGTTTCTGCATCCCTTCTCTATTCCAGCCCCTTCTCTCTGCATTCCCTCTAATCTCCCCCATCCCCATCTGTCTAGCTCTCTAATTGTCACTGACTGAGATTTCTGATCTGCCTATGAACAGCATAGTATAGCTGCTCATAGGTGGATCATAGACGTCAATTAGTGACAATCCTGCTACTGCACGTCACAACCCTTGCAGTATAGTGCCGGCTGCTGCTACTATTTCCATAAAGGGAGCCAACAGTTCTAAATTAATTTTAAAAAAACAAAAAAAAAACAGCAACAGTGCATTCCCCCTCCCCCGGCGGCTCTGCATATACACACATACACTATACTCCAGATAAATACACATAATGCATCTCACTACATACACACACAGTGCCTGATTCAGAGGCTGAAACTTAAAGTTACACCTGGGCAAAACCATGTTGATTTCAGGGGGAGTCAAGTTAATTTTATTCTATGCATGCAGGGAGAATGCTTTGCTTCTACTTATTGCACACAGATACCTGATCAGCTTCACTTTTAAACTGCTAATTAGACTTGAGCTGGGAAACATCACCTTTTAACTATAATACTGTTGCAACAAATGAAATTTGACTCCCCTGAAATCAACATGGCCCAGGTGTAACTTTAAGTTCTTATTTTCAGCCTCTTAATCAGGCCCACATACACTCAGTATGCACAGTATACTCCATACATACATACACACATACACACTGAAACCCAGATACACACACACACACACACACACACACACACAAACACTGCATTCTAGATACACACAGAGCATACACACACACACAGTGAAACCCAGATACATACACATGCATGCATAAACACTGCACTCTAGATACACACAGAGTACACACAGAGCACACACAGTGAAACCCAGATACATACACATACACACAAACACTGCACTCTAGATACACACAAAGCACACACACACAGTGAAGCCCAGATACATACACATACACACATAAACACTGCACTCTAGATACACACAGAGCACGCGCACACACACACACAGTGAAACCCAGATACATACACATGCACACAAACACTGCACACACACTTGTACCTGTTACAGATCCTGCAATTAGAAGCCCCGCACAGTCAGGAAAGGAGGAATCAGTTACAGTTAACAGGAATCTGGCTCTACCCCACTCAGCAACATGCAGCCTTGCAATTGCTCTGCAGCAACGGCTGGGACCGCCCCCTGGCAACTGCAAATCTACCTCTCCTGTGTCCTAGCTGCAGCCTGCAAGTGCCGATAGTTTTTTAGGTGCTGTGTCTTCCTCAGTGGCCCAATTCTGATTCTGTACTGCGGAGGCCTCTTAGGGGAGGTTTGTTACTGAGAGAGGCCTCTGCAGTACAGGACCTGCACTGAGCCAATGAACGGGACGCAGCAACCCGGATCTGCAAACTTAAAAAAATGACATGTGCTTAAGAGGGTACTCCTCAGGGTACCGGCCTAAAGGGAAACTTCCCGGTAAGGCCTATTGCCAATCCGCCCCTGCACACCATGCATGCATACACAACACACACACTTACTTTTTAGCAGAGCTGTGCACACTGCAGATGCTGAGGTGGACTGGAAGGAGGAAATGGAGGAAGTGGGGGCGGTGCATAGCTGCAGCAGCCAATGAGGGAGTAGCACAATTATCTCAGCTACTCCCTGATTGGTCAACGTGTCAGGTACTGTGGAAATCTTTGAGAATCTCTCTGCAGAGCAGCAGGAGATTCTTCAGCTGATAGTGTCACTGCGTTCACCCTCTCCTCACGCTCTGGGCAGTGGCACCACTCGCACAACCCTAGTTACGGCCCTGGTGTCCTGGGCAGGACAGAGAGGAGGCCTGGGACTATCCTGGGCCCCCTCTCTGTCCGGGCCCGGGACACTAGTCCCGACTGTCCCACCCTGATGGCGGCCCTGATTGACCTATTAGGTATAGTCACAGTTATCTTTTTAGAAAGCTTTTCAAGTTGCTGCTGTGTATTTGGGTTCTTCATTAATATTATCATCCTCATTAATAAATAAACAAGGGGAGGAGCAGGGATGAATTGATACCACTATAGCAGTGTCAATTTTTAACCAGGTAAAACTTGCATACTTTATAATTATTATTATAATTTATTTATAAGACGCCACATGGTGTCTGCAGCGCCGTACAAAATACAGCAAAATACAGCACAGACATACAGGGCAGGGATAGACAGCATAGTACATATTAAAATACAATATAAATATAAAATGTAAGCACGTACGGGTGACCCTCCGGTGATCAGCGCGGACTGCTTCCAGAGCCTTGTGAATGCCACCTCCTCTCCCGCCGCAAACAGGTGTTCTGCACATACCGATACACAAGAGGTAAGATGGACCGGCCGATCTACATATTATTTATTCATCTCCGATTCCAATCTATGCATGCCAACTGTTGGGACCTAGTTCAATATGCAAGTTTGAATTAACTAACATAAGTGGACATCAATACACCACTGTCTTAGTGACAATATACTCTAATTGCTAGCAAAGACTTTAATCTGCAGCTCCCGGATCTAACGCTAATTGTATTGAAAGTAAATGCCTTATGTCTTTCTTCCTGATAGCACTTTCAGAAAAGATTGCAATAATTTTTTACTTATCATATTTAATTGTTGTATGTATCAATAAATTGTATTTTTTTTTATTTAAGCTGTGTGTTCTAAAGTGTTTTAAGCGCTGTACGGAATTCTTTTTCCTTGAATATAAAATATCACACAAATACAATAAAGTGAAGCAAGCACAGAACGCAAGGCAAAATGCGAGGTGTCAAGCTTGGCAGATCAGGGAGGAGGAGATAGAGTGCAGTGAGAGGTTGAGAGGGAGCCATCAGGTGGGGCATGGGGTAAAAGGGTAGCAGAGGGGGACAAGAGAGTATAAAGTGAGGTGGGAGTGGTGGAGTATGGAACAACTCTAGGATGGATGGCCCTGCTCACGTGAGCTAACACACTAAGTGGGAGGGATTAACTTACAGAAGACATAAGGAGGGGGAAGGAAGTGGACTGCTGGTGTGAGCGGGGGAGAGGGGGAAGGAAGGAAAAGAAGGGATAGATGTAGGATGCCAAGTGGAGGAAGGGTAGGCTAGCTTCCCATAAGTAAGTCTGGATCAGTATTCACAAAGAAGGAATTCCATTACTGTAAAGTATCTAAACAGACACTTTATAATTCAAACCCAAAAATCTTTTTGAGATGTTATTCATGTTAACTGTTAATACATCAGAATGTGGGAAGAACATCTGGGAAGCCGAAGCAAATATGTGGGACCTGATCCAGAGTTTTTGTGCAGTGGGTGTGCATGTTAAGCATGTATCCCAATCCAGAGTGTTCAGTGAGTAGGAATTTTGAATAGGTTAAACAGGGAATTTAAAAATTGGTCTTGCAGCAGCTCATACAAGTTACATAAAACTGGGTCATGCAGCAGCCCATTGAAGTTACATAAAACTGGGTCATGCAGCAGCCCATACAAGTTACATAAAACTGGGTCATGCAGCAGCCCATTGAAGTTACATAAAACTGGGTCATGCAGCAGCTCATACAAGTTACATAAAACTGGGTCATGCAGCAGCCCATATAAGTTACATAAAACTGGGTCATGCAGCAGTCCATACAAGTTACATAAAAATGGGTCATGCAGCATTCCATTGAAGTTACATAAAAATGGGTCATGCAGCAGCCCACTGAAGTTACATAAAAATGGGTCATGCACAGCCCATTGAAGTTACATAAAAATGGGTCATGCAGCAGCCTATACAAGTTACATGTTTCAAATAATTAAAGTTAACTAAATTGGCTTCTATTACATATTATTTTTTATATTTTTATTAAATGCTATAAACATTATTAAAAAATAAGGACTTTTTTTTATAAACCCAAAATATTTAAAAATTCAAAATTATATATTAAAATGCTTGAGCAAAATATACAGCAGTGCCCTGCAATTCAGTCACAAAGAGATATTTAAAAATTAAAAATAGTAACTGTGTATAGAGGCCTGTATTGTTCCTTTTTGCCCTGAGCTAATGCAGGCTTTCAGTAGAAAACGTGTAGAAACCTATCTGCTGCTCTGCTTGCATCTGCATTGAAACACCGTCATTTTCACCAGCGCACATCACACAGATGCGATCACAAGTGGATCAGACACTTTGTGATTGCTTTTTTAAGCTCACTTTTGTTTAGCATATGCATAGTTCTAAACATCGCTGCACTTACACCTAAAGTAAGGTTTATTTTACAGATAGATATAATATAGTCTGTTACTGGTTAATGGCAGTGTTACTGGGACATTTTCTTTCCTTTGTTTCTGTTACTACCCTGTCTTTCATGCACCTGTTTGCATAAACCTATAAATGAATCTGAGCAACTTTCATTTTGTGTGTATACCTAAAGAAAGGTGTAAAGCTGGCCCCCTGCTGGGACAATTATCAATCCCAGCAGGGAGTGGCCCGATAAACAGGATGACTTCCTGCCAGAGAAAGGTCCCGTTATTGGCATCATATATAACGTGACCATACGTCCTGTTTTTAACGGGACAGTCCCGTTTTGAGGTGTCCTGTCCCGTTGTCCCGAAGCACAGCTTCGGGGTGCCTAAATGTCCCATTTTCAGAGAGCAACAGGTGACATACTGTGCCTGTTGCTCTCTAAAAACGGGACATTTTGGCATTAAATACATGCTTTTTTACCTCCCCCTGCAAGCCCTGGCCCCCACTTACATTGATGGCAGTGGGGATGGCAGCTATTAAGCCCCGCCCCCTGCCAGGCTCCGTGAGGAGAGCTGGACGTTCTAGGAACGGAGCCAGCGGCGCCGGCAGTCCGCCCATGCTATTGCCGGTGACCACGCATGGGATGCTGCAAAGGGGGCCACTCACCCACCGCAGATGATGAGGCCCCGCTGGCTGCGGCGGAGGGTATCTGGGACAGCTCTCCCCTCTGGAGACAGCTGCCGACAGAAGTGCTGGGAGGCGCTCCGGCGGAGAAGGTCTCAGCATAGCGGCGGGGGGTGTAAGGTACGGAGTGGCCTGGACATATTGGGGATGTAAAGAAAAGGGTGTGGAGAGTTAGAGAAATGGAAAATGGAGGAATGGGATGCCACAAAAGACG
>WWET01000257.1:806567-825977 GCA_011038615.1 Limnodynastes dumerilii | reverse complement strand
GCGGGGGGGGGGGTGCGCAGGGCCAGTGCAGCAGATCTATGTATTATGCTGCTCTGACACCTTTGAAGTATACTTCAAAGGTGTCAGAGCAGCATAACACATAGATCTGCTGCACTTTGGAGGGAGGCACTGAAAAACTAGGGAACCAGTAAGCTGATTTGCTCCCTTAAATTATTGGGTGCTAGCAAGTAAAAAAATTTAATAATCATACTAGAGTGTTTCAGGTGTGTTTATTGGATGTTTTATAAATTGATCCTGACCACTAACTGGAGCGATTTTTAGCCTGATCCAGGGTAATTGTAGGATCGGGTCGATAATCGCTGCAGTGTTTGGCCAGCTTTAGTGGCCACTTTGGATCAGGTCCATCCAGTACAAAAAAAAAAAAAAAAGGATTTGAATTACAATCGAGTAAAAAAAAAAAAAAAAAGGATTTGAATTACAATTGAAACACAAACAAGCGTAATCTACCTAATGTCAGTAAATTATCACTACTGTATATGGGAAGATGCTTAACAGTTTTTAAACAGACATGATAATCAAGTCCCCTCACAATTTATCAGCTATGTGTAATTTTTTCGTTTGACTAATCTGCCACATAAATTCATTTACTATTCAGTGACAGTCTTATTTTATCATTATCATGTAAAGGGCTATATGAATATAATGTACTTTACGGCCTCCCTGCTGTGAAAAATTACAACTTCAAAGTGAGCTAAACCTGTTTTAAAGAAAATAATTCTGTTCTCATGAAATAAAATAAGAGGGAAAAAAATGTATATTATTTTATAGCCTAAATGAGAATTAAATTGTTTTTTCAAACTTATATCCCTTAAATATTTTATTGGCATGAACTCCAAGGGCTAGATTTCCGAAGCTGCGGGAAAGGAAAAGTGGAGATGTTGCCCATAGCAACCTATCAGATTCTAACTCTCACTTTCCTATTACACACTAAAAAATGTCACCTAGAATCTGATTGGTTGCTATGGGCAACATCTCCACTTTTCCATTCCCACAGCTTAGTAAATCTGGCCCCATGGGTCCGATTCAATGGAACGCGAAGCCCGCGTTATTTTGGTTGTGATGCTTGAGCCACATGTATTGATAGACAGAAAATAATAGGTAACAGTATACAATGGCCCAGATCCTAAGCTAAGGACGCTAGCATATTTACACTAGCTCATGACGTAATTTCACCCATTGGTATTTACTGCGCATGGCAGATGTTACGCTATGTAACTCTTAACGTACGTACCATCAACATAACTACAAACAAAGGGGCAGGGGGCATCAATACGACACCCGTAATCACGCTTTGGAGGCAGAGGGAGGCATTTAAATTGGACAGTATGGGCTGGGTTTGGTCGTCACATACACAAATCCATTATATACGTCAGTACTTACGCTAGGAAACGTTAAGGTAGGGTTTGGGTAGCGTAAAACGGCCAAAGTACGCACGAGCATGGGGAGTGCATAGTAATTACGCTAGCGCAAATATGCTACGCGTTCTAACGTAACTACCCCAATGTTCTCAGCAGACACCTGAATGGTCTCACTGTACCATTCACTGACTTGTCATGTTATGGTTATGCTAGAGGTAACCAAAAAAGCTTTTGCTTTAATACCTTCTTGGTTTATACACGTGTAATGTTTTGCCTTAACAAAGAGTACAGATACAAAGAAAAGCTTTCACTTACATGTGTTTGAATCATAATTAACATCAAGCAACAATAGAACAAACTAAAGTTGTCATATAAAGTAGGAAAAAGAAATAATGAACAGATGAATGTTGTGGGCATATTGGAGCTGGCTCAAAAGAATGTAACCTACACTTTAGAAAAAAAATGCACAAAAGGCATTTTACCACTGAATACAGAGCAACATCTAAACAGCGTGTTTCTGGGAAAATGAGCAGGATGTGTATATTACAGTCAAGCAGATGAAAGTATGGGATTTCACATACAGTACATTGAGTTAGCAAACTAGGATCAGATCCAGCTACACTCAGAGCTGAATCCAGCAGGGATTGGACTCTGGATCCCTGCTGGATCCAGCCTTCCATGCACACATTAGGGACACATTGGAAGTAAATATAGGACTGCTTGTATAGGGCATTCATAAAGTGTAAATCAGCATCCCATGAGTTTGAACTGGCTATCGATTGCTTATGCCTTATGCATAGCAATCAATTAGCGGAGCACTGAACACGGTGCTCTGAAAGGTCAGTAATTATGCTATCCCCAACCCACTCTCTAACCCTACCCCCTACAGCCTAACCCTAAGTCTCCCCCCCCCCACACACACAGCCTAATCCTAAGTACCCGGAGAGAGGGTTACTCACCTCTCCGGTGGTCTGGAAGTGAATGGGTGAATATGTGAATCATTCATTAAAAAAAATTCTACAACGGCTGTCATTCGAAATAGAGAGACGAAAAGCAACTTTTTTCTATTTCGTAATGACTGCCATAGCAGCAGGGAATGGCAACAGCATCGCACCTTTCTCCCACAAGTGTTTCGTATGCAATGAACAGCACATAACCTTTTAGACTTTTAGTGGCATTGTACATTAGGACTGATATATGATTTGATGTAAGCCAACATTTCATATCCATGCATCAGAGCAAAAGCACCACTAACCATTAGTCCCACACCAACAGATGTCTGATAACTAATACGTTTTCTGACTCCTGTAAATAGTGGAGGTTCAGAAGTCTGGAGTGGTGTTACTGTATATTGTAATACCAAGTTACACTTATTTGCAAACATAACCCAGCCCCCTTGTCAGGCATTTCATTGATTTTAATTCTGCATCCAATCAGATTCTAGCTCTTACTTTCCTATTACATAATAGAGAATGCCAGCTAGAATTCTGATTGGTTGCTATGGGTAACATCTCCACTATACCAAACCCGCAGCTTAGTACATAAGACCAATCCTGAGCGCATCCCTTTCCTATATGGAACCACTGCATTTAACACTCTAAAAGCTTCTTGTGCATTGAGCTGTTATTTTTTTTATATTTTCTATACATTCTCAATTAAGTGGTTGAACCAAGCACAATCATCATTAAAATTATAAATAACAGTGAACCAACCTGCATTTGGATCGCTGGGGAATGAACTATATTTGAATTGAATATTTGGCTGTTTCGTATCCATACTTGGGTACCTATACAGATTTACAGTTGTGTTCCCATATGGACTGAACCTAAATCTCCCATTATTTTAATTCTTCTTTTACATCCACTATGGATCAGGCCCAATATAGAATAAAGCACTAATACTTTTAACTATTTTAAACTTTCCAATCTTTTAAGCAAGTCTCATGTTTGTGAATTAATCACTAAGAAGTATTTTTAGATTTATTTATTTTTTTTACACATGCAAAGGTCAATTTTATACTTGAAAGACACTAAGATTTAATGTTCAAATACAAAAAAAAAAAAACATTTTATAGTTAACTTTAAAGACAGACTAACTGGGACCAATAAGCCTAAGCTTTGAACTCACACTTCCAAGATCAAACTTTACATTTCAAAGGTGGTTGAAGAAAAATTCCAATGTTTTAAGATTGTTTTGAATATAAGTTAGATGCTGTCAAATGAGATAAATTCAATATAATATAGATCTTGCACAAAAAAAATTCTAATATATGCTACTGCTCACATAATTTTTTTTATATTTTTTGTTCCATTTACTGTTTGTGGGAAATTTAAATCTTAGAACACAACAAGATAAAGTCGCAGAGGTGTCCCCATCAAACCTGATAAACCTCCTAAATTATATAATAACACAGGAAAGGTGTGCTACCATCAATCAAAAATATGAGGCCGGATTCACACCTAAGAAGCAGTCGCTTCTTAGGTGCATATCTTTAGTAATGGACCTACTGTGCATGCGTAGTAGGTCCTTTATGCAATCTATGTACCAGTATTTTAGGTAAAAAGAGGCAGTGTAATGTCGCCTCAGGAAAGTGGGAGGTATTTAGATTAGCCGGGAAGAGCAGGGGGGAGGTGGGTAGTGGCAATGTCAGTGCAGACATTGCACGCATAGTTAAGGTAGCCCTATGGCACTCGAAAGTGCCATAAGGTACCTAAAAAGGGGGGGGGGGGAGGGAGAGGGGGAGGAAAGGGGGGGGGGGGCGGGTAAGTTAGGTGCGGGTCTGTCCATACCTAACTCACAGCGGATCTGTGAATCCGTTCCACAATATTTAGTACACAAAGGACAAAAAGGAGATTGATTTATGGTGCACACCCAAAATTTAATCACTCATATCTTTACTAACCAATTATTTGATACCCAATTTATACAACCCTGAAATTAATTAGTCAATTTAAACATAACTTAATCCATGTTTTTAGATTAGTGAGTAGTTAGCTTCTCTGCGCTTACCCTAGGGTGGAAGGTGGTGTCGCTATGGCCCAATGCGGGAGGTAACTGACAGATAGCAATTTTCACTAGCCGTAGTGAGCCAGACAGTGTCACAAGAACGGGTGTAGAATAACAGGACAGTTCAGTTTTACAGTGTTTGTTAATCTCACCTATATCACACACAATGTCCAATGATCAATTGCAGAATGGTAGTTGAGTGTTCGTTACTTACACCTATAGTGTTGCGGGTGATGCAATGCAGATGGTAATCTCCTGAGTTTCGGATAGCGCTTAGCATCCCTGTACCATTCTTTCTGTTGATCAACAGCTCGATGTCCTGTTGCTTGCTTTGAAAGCTTGAACGGGAAAAGCCCTCTTTGCCCTGTTTAATAGGTATCAGCACTCACCTCTGTCCTGCGAGTCAGAAGCAGCTTCAGTGATGAAATCAAGAATACGGAGTGTGCACACTCTGTAATGTTGGAGTAGCCATCGGGCCTTTACTGTGGCAGAAGGGGCTTCCTCTTAAATCTCTAAGATGTGTTAGGACACTAAAATTCAACACGTTTCACACCTAAAGGGGCTTCATCAGGGTACAATTTTTGGTCCAAAAGAGCGGAAGGCTGCCTGCCAGAGGGTTATAAAGAGGACGTGCAAAGGTTTGATTTATGATAGATAGTTTCCATAGTGGAGGGAAGCCACAGTGTTGATAGGGTAAGCCCTGTTGTGTGGCGGACATTTTGGTATTTACTGGTATAAGCAGATGGACAAGACCTTGTTTGTTGCTGAACAATAAATTGACTTAGATAATCCTTAAATGTAGTAAGCGTCTTTTACTTTGTAACTTTAATCTCCTTTATTTTATTCATAAATTGCTTATTGTAATTAAATACTAATTACAAATTGCACTAGAATTATTGATTAAAAAGCAGGATGAACTGATAAAAGTTGTTTTGGGCATCAAAATGGGGGGCGAGAGGGGGGCATATTTAAGTGTTGACATTTTATGATTGGGAGGAAGGGGGGTTGATAAGGACAAGGGGTACTTGAACCATAAGAGTCAAGGTAAATCTATTTAGGCCTTAAATCTATTTATTTGTATAACACTCCAACTGAATTAATAGCAAAACATTAGAAAATAATAGTGGTGGATATGGGCATAAGTCAATGATGTTAAAAAGAAGGTGGGAAAGAGGTATAAAATGGAGTAGACCCTCTGATAGGGGGTGGTTTTTTTTGGGAAGTGTACTCAAACCAGGAAGGAACACCTTATTGGAATAGGAAGGTCCCTAGATCCAGATCTATATTCAGGCCCTTTGGTGCTAAAGTCTGTAGGGTGAAGATGCATTTGGTTTCTTACTTGGCCAGTTTGGCCAGGAAATTTCCTCCTTTCCAGTTTTAATTTACTTTCTTTATTCACATAAAGCGTCGACCAATCAGATCGTGGTTATGTTTTTCCTAAAAATGTGTAGACACTGTGAGTGGGCATCTGGTTCTTGATGTTCCTTACGTGCTCCGCCAATCTCTCCTCAAGGTGTCTGACTGTTCGGCCCACATATTGTAGCCCACATGTACACTCCAACATGTAGACTACATATTTTGATTCACAGGTAAGTTTTTCCTTGATTTTATATGATATTCCTGATATGTTGGACTTAAATTGTGTTATAAGTTATGTGCTCTGTTTATTCAGTGCTCTACATGTAGTACAATTGTTACAGTAGTAGAAACAAGGCTTCAATTCTCCAAGTCAGGTTCCCATGTTTTCAGGGTTCTTTGGCCGGATTGCACTAGGGGCTATGATGCTTTTCAGGTTTTGGTCCTTTCTGTAGGATCTCTTTCAGGGGTGGATCTTTAAGCAAAATGTTCCAGTGTCTTTTTAGAATTTTTTGAAAGTCCTTGGCATTGTTGATATAATCGGTTATAAATAGTGTTTTTTTTGGTGGTTTCCTCCTTATCCTTTCCTTTGGTTTGTTCTTTAGGAGTGTGCTTCTGTCCAGGGTTCTGTTTCACACCATCGCTTTGTATGCTAGGTCTGCATTGTAATCCTTTTCCATGAATCTTTGTTTCAGATCCGTTGCTTGTGCATTTTAGTTATTGCTCTCTGTGCAGTTACACCTTATTGTTTTAAATTGTCAGTTCAGGATATTTTGAAGCCAGCAAAGATGATGGTTGCTTGAAGCTGGTATATAGGTATTGCTGTCCACTTTTCTTGATATGGGTGCGGGTTTTCAGGTGCCCTTCTGTTATAAAGATTTGCAAATCTAGGAAATGAATTCTTTCTCGACTGTTTTCCATGGTGAAGATTAGGTTCAAGGTGTTGTTATTTCTATACTTTGTGAAGTCAGCTAGCTGTGTTTCACTTCCTGACCAGATACACAAGATATCATCGATGAATCTTCTCCATACCACAGTGTGGTCTTGTAGGTGGTGTTCTAGGGATCAGAAGAACCTTATTTCCCACTGTGCCGCAAACAGGTTTGTGTAATTGGATGCAAACTTTGTGCCCATAGCAGTCCTGCGAACATGTCTGTAGCATTTTCCCCCAAAGAAGAAGTAATTGTGGGGTAATATAAAAATTATTGCATTAACCAGGAACTCCTGTTGTGCCAGGGGGAGATCAGAGTTGGCTGCTAGCTCCTCCTGGATGTATTTGCATCCTTTATTATGATGGATGACTGAATAGAGTAACGTAATGTCACTTGTGGCCAGGAGATAGTTATCCTCCCATTTCAAATAATTGATAAGTCTTAGTACGTCGGTCGTATCTTTAAGATAGCTTTCTTGTTTTGATACCAGGGGCTGCAGAAATGTATCAATGTATTTCGATAAGTTAGTAGTCAGGCTGCTTATCCCAGAAACAATCGGGAGTCCTGGTGGATTGGATAGGTCCTTGTGTATTTTAGGTAAGTGGTAGAAAAGCGGGGTATGGAGTTTTAGATGTACTCAAATTCAATAGTAGTCAGGATCCCTTTTTCCCTTGCTGCCTTTAGTAATATCTTCAGTTCCTCATTGTATCTTGTTGTTGAATCATTTCTTAGAACTTCATAGGTTGATAAATCCTCAAGTAGTTTTTCCACCTTCTTATTTAGCTATTGGGGTTCATCAGGACAGTATCGCCTCCTTTGTCAGTGACTTTAATAGTTAAGGTTTCATCTTCTTTGAGGTTTTCCAAGACCTTTTTTTCTTTTCAGGTGATATTCCTGTTATTGACTTTCATTTGTAGGTTCCTTAGGTCGTGCTCTACTATTTTCCCAGAAACGTGCCTTTTGAGAACTGCGGGTAGAAAATTGACTTTTTTTTCTTTAAATTGGAATGTTTAAAGATGTCTCTTTGGTTTGCTCCTGTTTTGTTAACACATTCGTTTTTGTCTTTCTCATTTTCTTGGGAGATCTTAACCCTTTTTGTTTTCATGAAGAATTTTTTCAGAGTTAATTTTCTTATAAATATGTGTAAATCCAGGCACGTTCCAAACTTATTTAATGGTTGACTTGGGGCTAATTTTGAACCTTTGCTTAAGAGTTTTATCTCATCTTCTTTAAGTGGCTTGTCGCTTAGGTTAAATATTTCCTGTCCTTTTACTTTCTTTGTTTCAGTTTCTGTTTTGTTCTTCTTTCTTCCTGACTTCCTGTGCTCTTTTGTTTTCTCTTGTGGCCTGTTGGTATTGGGGAGATTTGTTTTTAAAATAACACACAGAAACTGTTAATAATATATAGACAATAATAGCTTCAATCACTTACTAAATCCCACACCTATTACACCTGTAATTAGAACCAACAATGATGGAGGGGAAGCTTAATTTTGTCTATGCATCAATCCATTTCTCCAATCATCAAGGTTATACACCAGCATATAATTTTCATATGGTTAAAAATCATGTAGCAAAAGACTGACATATAATTAAGTCCAATCATCAGTTTTAAATACATAAATTCAATCCAAAAAAAGGACATATATGAAGATGGTAGATATGCATTTGTGGAAAAGTAACTTTATACTTAATAAAGGGAGCCCTCCCTATACTCATAGTTCATGGAGGCTGACCCTGTCAAAGTGCTTACCCGCCTCACGGCGAGGCCTTTCCCCAGAGGGAGTTATAGTGCCCTCCCTGTTCTAAAGTGACCACAAATTACTAGTGAAGGAAACACATATTCATTGGCATAAATTGTGGTGGGATAGCAAGTGATCTGCATGTATTTCAAACTGCCTTTTTTTATTTTTGGCAGCAGCCATTGGACTTTATCATGTTGGGTTTTTTTTTGCTACATGATTTTTAACTGTGTGAAAATGATATGCTGGTGTATAACCTTCATGACTTGAGACAAGGATTAATGCATAGACAAGATTAAGCTTCCCGCTTTTCAAATTTTCCATTTTTTGGGCATTTTTTCAATTTTTTTTTCAATTTTCAATGGTGCAACTGGTGATTCAATGACATCCAGGACTCAGAGCCTCTTCTCTTCCAATGCTCCCTCTCTTCAATATCAGAATCCTTCTCCATAAGAATCTCCACAGTAGTGTCTTCCCACTAAGGCCAGTTGGTGTACTTTAAGTTGCAAAATAATTTTCCAGCCAGTGTTAAACACTACTGGATGCTTTGATCTGCACATCCAGCAATCTCATTTTAAACATATCCATCTCCTGTAGCCTTCTACCTTCCTACTAGTTTTTTCCTGTGATTTTGTTTATCTAGTCTCTGTAATTCCCTTTAGCCCTATCTATCTTGCTATTCTGTCATTCTGACCCATTGTTTACGCAATGTCTGTTTTGATAGATTATTGTTTCTAACCTTCCTTGAATGTACGCCCTGCTTCTGTCACTCAAAATTTGTTCTTCTGTACTCTCATTCATGTTATTTAAGTAATGGGAATATGCCAGTACCCGGAAAAAAAAACCCGCAACAGGTCCCGAGATAAGGTAGAACAGGAATACATCACTTCAGTAGCAGTTTAGACATTAGGTGGTTTCCCTTTCAAATGCTTGTTCCCTTCACCCCCATACTAGTTAAAAGTAATATTAAATATATATAGATATAGCTGAAGAGTGTGTGAGGAAAGCATGTTTTATTCCTGTTGAAAGGCTTCATATACATAATGTGCATAGGAAAATTTTAACTAATGTAGCCCATTTGCAAAGTGTTTTTTTCTGTGTTAATAAATTATGAATAGCGCTAAAATGTCTTAAGGTGCTAAAAATAGACTTTATGAATACAGTAATTATTATTTTCACAAAATGGTCAGAAAAATACCACACTGAATACAACTTTATGTGCACTTTAAAATCAAGTGTTTAGGTAGATATTAAGCTAACTTTTGCAACTTCTAAACCAGTTGTTGCTGCAATATGCAAACAGCAAATGTGTACGTTTCCATTGAGCTTTGGCATTGTCTTATTAAGCTTGATAATAGGCAATTGGTTCATAAACGATAAAGCTACAATATTAATGACCAATCTTATAAAAGTTGAAATGCCCTATTCTTTCATTTTTCATGTTGTTTTTATTTAGGTAAACTTGTTATATTATAAAACCGAATGCATTTGAAATCTGGTATACACAGACTGGTATACATTAGCTGTAGTTTAGAAAAACTGTTGACTTTGGGGCATCTGTGATTGCCAGTATACAGTCATTAATAATCATTTATTTGAATGAGAATTAACAAATGATAATGGCTATCATGCTTTCAAAATTATGCCCTGGTGGCTCTTGTATACAATAATAAGGCATCTTTCTATGATAGTAATTGGCTTAAGGTAGCAAAAGGGAAGTGCAACAATACTAATTGTGCACAGTTCAGGATATTTGGATGCAAAAACACAGCTAATGTTAAGAAAGGAAATGAAATATGCAATCCCTTTCAATTTCCTGTAATTACACACACAGAACTAAAGGCTTGTGTGTGTGTGAGCAGGGCTTAAAAATGAGTCTATATGCAAAAACAAACATGGAACACATAAGTAAATAATACAACAACACACGTTTCATGGCAGTTAAACCTCTTTACAATGACTATGTTTATAATTTCGAACTCTATAAATATTTAAGTAATTTTGTGTGAATTATTTACTATGACATGACATCTAGAGAAAAGACTGTTGTGATCTCAAACCTTTTATTTTCTCTGACTACAATGGTCATTCTCTGATACTTACATCAAAGTCATTTAGAAAGTTAAAGAATAATAGCTATAATGAGCATGTTATTATTAGTTACTATGTATATATTGAGATAAGGAGATAAGACAGACACATAGGCACTAAACCGGTTTCTAATCTGTTCGGTGAATAGGAAGGAGTCTTACTACGCAATAATTGTTTAAGATTAGATCCCTAACAAGATTACAATATATAGATCTGATATGAACACGAAAACACCGGCACGCTGACCACTTGCCTCAACTCTATAACCCTGAGTGGTTCTTGAGTCCATTCCTAAATTGACAAATGTCCTAAATACTGAGATTCCTTTTAAACACATAGGACCTGATCCTGGAGAGAGAGAGAGAGAGAGAGAGGGAGGAGAGAGAGAGAGGGAGGAGAGAGAGAGAGGGAGAGCGAGAGGAACAGAGAGAAAGAGAGCGAGAGGAACAGAGAGAAAGAGAGCGAGAGGAACAGTGAGAAAGAGAGCGAGAGGAACAGTGAGAGAGCGAGAGGAACAAAGAGAGAGAGAAGAGAGAGAAGAGAGAGAAGAGAGAAGAGAGAGGAACAGAGAGAGAGAGAGAGAGAGAGAGAGAGAGAAAGAGAGACATAGTAACAATATAACTGAATTCACTTAATATGCTACATTCATCTTTAAAGTAACTTTAATAAGGTTTTAAAATATGCCTCATGGAGATGTAATGGCAGGGGCGTCACAACTTTTTTTGTTGGGGGGGGGGTAAGAATTTAGCCCTTCCACTGGCGCCCCACCCCCATCTCATCTTGGTGCGTCCCCCAACCTTGTTGTGTAATATGTGTATTTGTGCCCTCCCAAGTTTTACTTACCTTACCTCTGTGGTGCTCTCTCTCTCTTCCTCCTCATACAGAAAGCAACTGAAATCAGCTGCTCTGTATAACTGCTTGCGGCAGGTTCATACAGAAACCTCCTGTATGAGCCTGCGGTCTGGCGCCACATCCTCCCCGCTTACAAGGGTCTCCGTTGCCTCCCCCTGTCCCCTTGATATTTTGGGGGAGCGAAATGCCCCCTCGTTCCGACGCCTATGTGTAATGGTATTATTTTATATGTGCTATAATTTCTTAGAATAACTATGCACTTAGCATACTCCTCTACAGCCATAGCCATTTCCCTACTCTACTTCAATCTTCTACAATTTTCCACAGAAGAGATATATATAAATAATAATTTTTTTTCAATGGACTGATGATCCCAACAGCCACAATGATACAACCATACACCAAAGGCATAGGGGGAGTTGGGAAATGTCTGCAGGCTGAACATGAGGCTAAGAAAATGAATAACGCATACATATTAATGTAAAAATGTGAATGAAAATGATATTTACAATTAACTTCCTGTGTTTGAAGATATAAAATCACAAAAATGTAATATGCCAGTATATCTTCATCCATATTTATTTATTTGTATTTGTAAAGCTTTTAATAGTCTGATACCTAATCTAATGATCCATTTAAATACATACAATCTTAGGACTCGTGTATCTGCAGCATAATTATCGATAGTTCAGGTGAAAGCATGGGCTTAATTCTGTCTAGAATGCTCAATTCATGTACTAAGAGTTATTAGCACAGCATGATGCAAATTTAGGTATTGATTTATTTTTAAAGGACATTGAAAGGCATGGGTTACATATATTTGCTTAAATTGTTCTGTAATGAAATATTCGCAGTCAACCAGTGTGCAATGATTCACCACAATAGCTCACCTCTAAAATAGTTCTAATGCATACACGTCCTGATTCACTGTAAGCAGATAGCAGTTTAATATTATGCACAGTGCACATTGCTGAACCCTGATCTGCAGCTGCTTACTTCCATAAAACATTTTATGTGAAACAGTTTGTGCAGAGGCATAGAAAGGAATTGAAAGAGTAATCTGTGGCAAGTCTGTTTCATAGCAGCTTTCTAAAATTAAAAGTTACAAGTGAATGTTCTATCCAGAAGATGGAGAATACATGAGGGAGACAAGAGGCAATACAGTAGATTGCATTTTCTTAAGAGAAGGATTACAGCACGAATGTCCTCTTAGCTAAGGGCCTGATCCTCAAATAATACCGTTAGGGAGCTCACGCAATGCAGATGTTATGATTCAGATCTCCTATGAGATCCATACGTTGGGGTGGCATTTAAATTCCACATACCCAATCATATCGCGGTACTCAGTTCTGCATGGATATGTGTATGGACGGATGCACGTCTGTGCATAGAAGTTAAAGGAGGGTTCTGGCCATGTCCATAAATCTGGGTGAGGCCCTAGATCATTAATGTAGGAGTGATAGATGGGACTGATTTAAATTCATATCCAAGCAAATGAGTTTGTACAGTCTGAATGCAATTAGAGTCTAGGCATTTGAACCACCTAGAACCCTGGATTCTGAACCATAAGCCATTACTTCAAAATAACCCTAAGGGGAATAGGACTGAGCTACACGGGGTTTAACATCATGATTGGGATTTTAACTTTAGCTTGAACTGAGAGGCTTTTCCACACATCATGGCTTGAATGACATTGGCTGAAGGTAATCCCATCTGTCTCTGTCTAGACAGTTCTCGGCACCAGTTTGCATTGCTAGCTTTCCCTGCTTTGTTGGTGTTTCTTGCGATATCCAGAAATTTGACAAGAAAATCAATTACTGATCACGCTGCAATGTGTGCCTGAATATGATTGAATGCTGCACATTACAACTGTATGTTTAGCTTGCACAGCAAAAGAGCCTGTAGAGATATGTGGCATAAGAGCATTCCTCTCTCCCTTAATGTGGAATGGAGTAATCAGATAAATGGAAGGTTTGCTTACAAAACATATGAAATTGTCCTAAACTACATGGCATGGTTCACCAGGCCGTACATCTTAAAGTTGCTATTTTCTTAATGTGTTTTATTGCAAATGATTAGCTTTAATAAGCCAAGCAGGTTATTTTCAGGTCTTGGAACATATCCTATTCTAGAGAAGCAAATTGGCTGAGGCATGTTCGGTATAAAGATATAACAGTCGCATTTATCACCGTGAATAACCTGAGTGTGGAATTTTGCAAAATAGTATTTTATATTGCATAAACCAGAAACAATTACAACCTTCTAAATGAACTATATAATTGTTTTTTAAACAGTGAATATTTATTATCCAATGTGTTGCCAAATCAACATTGATTTCCATTGTTTGTTTTTCTTAACGATTAAACAAGTTCCAGAATAAAAAAAAAGGATGGAGTTTCGCAAGATGTCAATCTAAAACTCACACTCAGTAGCTGTGAAAACATTGAACATAACATTAATCTGATGTAGCCACAATATAATTGTTACATGTGATATTTACTAATTGCATTGTTTTTCTAACATTTATTGATTTACAATTGTTCATTTCTATTCAGAAAAAATAGACTAACCAAAAAAAAGTGCATTTAATAGCAATATGATTGTTTCATTCTTCTTTATAGTCCCTTCCTTTTCTGTCCCTGTCCCTTATATGTCACCATAGAAGAACCACTTGTACTTTCAAACATACAACTAACTGCGTGTCATTATTACCTGGACCAGGAAGTTCTATATACATGTTCAAGGTATTCACTTGTTCCTGTGCAATTTCTCTGACAGTTGTGTTGGAAAAAAGCAAATTTTTCATATCTAAAAACAGGAATTCTGTCATAAAAAATATATTTAGAAGCAAGGCTTAAATAACAACAGAGTTTTGCAGTTAAAAGTATAAAAATCAGGAAAAAAAAAAGCTATTTTCTATATCTGTTAATAAACAATGGTTTATGTGTCAAAAATATAGAAATAAAATAGTAGTATACTATATTGTGTTGCTGTAAATAAAATGACCTATCAAGCTTCACCAAAGGGTGGAAAAGCAAAATGACAGAGAAGGCAATTTATTCAGTGGTGGCATTGCCTGTTAATAGAAATAAGACCATTAACTTGATAAATATACTTAATATACTTATATCATTCTTGTTGTGTAAGAGACTTTGGGGGAAGTGTATTAAAATAACGCTTTAATCAAATTTCCCATGTCTTTGAATTTCCGTAGCCTGGGAGGCATAGGAACATCTACTGTCATGGATAGAACTGCATTAGCAGTGCCTAATCATTCTATTGTGGCTCTCCTGGGGGCTGAACTAGAGTTTTGCGCAGCGAATGTGCACGGAAGATATAAAAAATCCTTACAATTCTTACAGTAGCAAGTTTGGATAGGTAGTACAGAAATGAAAATGTAAGCGGATGAGTATAGGCAAATAGGCTATGCTGTAATGCAGCAGCCTATACAAGTTTAACTTAAATTTGAATTACTTGTTTTTAATTATGATGATTTTGAACAAAAACTTAAAAAATAATGCTTTTCTTTTTTTTAGCAAAAAAAAAACCTTTAAAACAGGGTTGCCAACTTTTAAGAGCATCCCGGGGGGGAAGCCATAGATGCATGCAGGGTGCGGAGCTTAACGGCGTAATTTATGCAAATCACATAATTAAGCCCTGCCCCTTAACTATCAATTACCCCTTTCAGGGTTTCATAGGGATTGGGGTGGGGCTTGATGACACAATTTGCAACTATGCTTTAAAATTATAATGTATATAAAGTGTACCAAAATATGCTGCTATTAAGTTTAAAAAAATAATCATTAAAGTCTCATGTATGCAAAGTGTGTTTAAAACATGTTTTATTCTTACTTTAGACAGATTTATTAATGATTAGAAGTGCATTGCTCTCTTAAACTAAGAATTTATTGATTGATTAAAATCACCTCAGTCTTACACTTACATTACAACCCTGAGCTAGTGCAGTATTTAAGGAGAAAGTGCAGGAAAACATGACTATTCCACTAGTGCAGAGTCCACAGAAGCAGACACAGGTGGATCAGCTCCCATTCCGAACATTGCAGTGCTAAAAAAAACACTGGACAGTATTCCGAGATAAGAGAGAATGCGTAGCAGGTCATTTCCCCATTCTGCACACTTAAGAAGCAGGCGCTTCTTAAGTGTGATTCCGGTCTACTATGCTTACACCTACACAGGTGTTTCAGTTATTTAAAAAAAAATAAAAAACAGATGCAAGCACAGCTCTGGATCATCAACTTTATTCTTGTTCTTTGCTATTAGCAAAACTCTTATACCAACAACAACAAATTTATTATTATAATAATTTATTGTTGTTGGTACATCCTATTCTACATATTAAATTGCTGTAATCCCATTTTACAGATTACTGCAATTTAATATGTAGAATAGGATGTTTGAGTCCTAACAGCAAAACTAGGATATACTTCATCGAGAAAATAAAGAATAGGTAAAGATGTCTGAGAAAATGGGACTCACAAACCTTAATTAGGTGACACTTTTGGAGTTATGTACCCTCTGGGTAGGACATTTAATACCCATCCCCCTTATGTGAATGTTGCCTTTCTAAGAGATAAAACACAGACCTCGGACTCCTGCCAAGGACCTAGGTCTCCTCAAAAGGTCAGGTCCAGGGCAGGGATACCTCTGTTACTGGCCTTGAAAGCCCCCTTCATGTAGCACCCCTAAGCATTTGCCTAATGTGCCTTATGAGAAATACAATAATGCTGAATGACCATCTTGACACTAAGTATGAGGAACTATACTTTGCAAAGAACCAACAAGAGACAAAGGGTGAAGTCAGCTCATGCAAAAAACATCTGATGGGAATAAAAGAGACAGAACAATGACTATCTGAAATCCACATATCAGAATATGTAGATGCAGCTAATCAAATTGCTGTCAAACTGACAACTCCTCTGCATTTGTTGAAACACATTTCATAAGCAACTGCTATATTTCTTTTTTTTCCTTAGCCTGCACTGTAACTTCATTTGGAAACAGCTCTGTATTCGTTGAAGGTTGTTTGAAAAATTATGTTGATACTGTTGCAATCCTAATATATGTCTACAATAAAATGAGAATGCTGATATGACATTGTTAGTAAATTTGACTGTTGGGGAAAATAATGACTGTAAGTTACTTGTCAATCAAACACTAAGATTTCCTCATTTATCTTATAGAATGGAACTCTATTCATAAAGCTTCATGAGTATTATCACTCAATAACTTTGCTCCAGATTCACAGTTACGTCGTTTTCATCTTACGTACGTTGTATTAAGAATTTAGCTTCTACGCATGCGTAGTAGGTTATTTACACTATCTACGTACCATTTCTGTACGTAGATTGCGTAAGCGCCTGCGTAGTAGCTCAATTCTTAAAATAACGTACGTAAGACGTAACTGTGATTCCGGACCTATGTCTGTTGTAGCTGCTCCATTAGGACCATGTATTTGCTTCTAAGGTATTAATTGCCAACAACACTATATTTTGCTGAATGAAGTTTAAGAAAACCAGTAAAATATTGTACTATGCAATAAAATAACAAGACTTTTTTCAGAAATGTGAAACACATTTGAATCTGAAAATCGGGGTTAAAGGGCATTACAGATTTCCTCCTAAGCGAGCTGTTCATTGACATAATTATCACAGGTGAAAAGGGTTCTGTATCTATGATGCCCTAAGGCAGCAATTGTTCTTTTACTGAAGAAGAGAAAACACTTCTCTGTTATGCTGAAAGCAGGGACAGCAGGGCAGAGCTACAATGTCCTGGTTCCCAACCCTAATGCAGTTGATTCAACTACACATTCTCTGAATAGAATAGTTGTATGTATGCTTGTCTTGGTTTCGTTACTGCAACCTGTCTGTCTACCCAGTGTCTGAATAGCCATGTGACATGACTCTCACCTATAGCCTAAGTTTTACACTCTAGTTTTTAGTTGTTCATCTGATATATAGTATCTATTCACTGATACAGTGATGTATTAAGGAGTTGGGTCAAATGAAGAATCCTCCATAATTGTCAAATATTTTGGG
The DNA here is from genome assembly GCA_011038615.1 of Limnodynastes dumerilii. Classification (NCBI taxonomy): domain Eukaryota; kingdom Metazoa; phylum Chordata; class Amphibia; order Anura; family Limnodynastidae; genus Limnodynastes; species Limnodynastes dumerilii. The sequence goes on along the minus strand of WWET01000257.1, from coordinate 808,564 downwards.
TAGATACGTGCACATATATAGCTACAATAATTAGAGGAATTTACAACACAACCTTCGGTTTGTAGAAATAAATGGCTTTATGCAGTGTAAAAAGTTACGGGACACTTAGCTGGGAGCATTGTTATTCAACTGCTTTTACAAGTTTCCAAGTTTACAGAGAAAAGTTCAGAATAATAATTCTGGATTTTAGCCCCTTGTATAATGGTTAGCATTCTCCCCTGTGGCTACTCATAGCTTGCACAACTGAGATTGGGTGACCTCACAAAATATTATGATTGAATGCTCACAGAGTAAACCTGCAGGGACTCCTGAACCAAGAAGGCAATCTACCTGGCTGCATCAGAGCCTGTCATCTGCCTCAAGTACTATGGATGTGGAAACATAATTTCACACTCAGGCAAATAGCTAACAAAACAATTTAGCACACATGACCAATCACATTTTTAATGTTAAATCAATCACATTATAACAAGTGTAGCATAAAACACAGGTATGTGACCCAGGCTCATTTCATTGTTAGCACATCGCCTCATCTGTCACTCCCACCCAACAGTCGTCCTGCTTAAATGTCACCTTGGAAGAATATTGCTGGTCATCACATTTGTTCACTGTGACCTCTGCTTCTATGTTCTCCAGCAGGATCCATAATCCTTAAATAGCTTTCTAGATTACAGTTTACTCACTTGATACCTTCCTAGGTATGTTCTTATTGGTCCAAATATCTTCTGTGATTATAACATTCTATTGCTTGCTGCTATATTACAGCATGTGAAAACCAATAATGACATATGTCATTTGCTATGCATCAATTAAAAAATTAGGAGATGAAACTTGGTTATATATTAATGCACATACACAAAGTTAAATACACAAGACCGTGTGAATGATTTCCTTTATCTACATTAATAAAGTATGAACAAAGGTGAATTTGTTTGCAACATGCAGCAGACTATACACGTTTGCATGTTACAAATGCTTTCTTTTTACTTTCTAAACACATTAGAGCCCTAAAAAAGGCAATTTGTTAGATAATGCCGGACTAAAAAAAAGCAGCAATCCAAAGCTTATCAGGCTTTACAAAAAATAAAAACAATAGGGATTTTTATTAAAATAATAAATAAATCATGGTTCAGTTACGTTATATTAATTTAAATACATGTGTAGGGATGATTTTTTTTTAGTTAAAATAGTCATTTATAGATGAAAAATCACCTCCATTTTACACTTTCACCTGCTCTGAGCTGGTGCTGGTGTAAAATTTTAGGTGCCAGCGCAGGGAATCAGCCCTGCTACTGCGCATTCCGCAGCACTAATCCGGTTCCTTTCTAACTGAAATAATGTGTAACTCCCTGCAGGGCCGTCGTCAAAAAATGCGGGGCCCGGAACACTGCCTGGGGCCCACCTGTTAGGTGACATTACATAGGGCGGGTGCTACTTGGCGGGCCCCCATCAGCTACAGGCCGGGACAATAGCGCAGACTGTCCCACTCTGATGGCGGCCCTAACCCCTGTTACAATAGCACAGAGCAGACACAGGCAGGGGAGCAGCGTGCCCATTTATCCAGTTTCCATTTAAACTGGAATGCGATAAGCTTAGAGGAAAGGTGCAGATAAACTAGTTCACTGAAAGGGCAGATAGGTGGAATGGCCTCCCATCTGAGGTTGTAGAGACCAACACAGTAGCAATAGAACATCATAAACACACCTGGGATAAATATACATATTTCCCATAGGTGTCAGAAAGGGATGGGGGGGGGGCAAAGGGGCATCTCCCTCTACAAAATATGAAGGGGTGCCACCAGGTGACAGGGGGGAGGCAAGAAAGGATGCTTGCAAGTGGGGGGATGTGGCTATAAAGACCGGCAGCTTGGTTCCTGTATGAGCTGCCCTGGCAGTTACATAGAGCAGCTGATTGGTGAACTCCTTTCAGCTGCTGATCTATGTAACTGCCTCAGAGGTTCATGCAGGAATTTCCTGTATGAACATGGAGGAAGAGCG
>WWET01000257.1:764566-775221 GCA_011038615.1 Limnodynastes dumerilii | reverse complement strand
CATACGCTCGCACAGGAGCGTATGGCCGCTTAGCCCGCCCTCCTACCCTCATTTAACTACCTCCCCCCGCCTACCTACACTAACCTTAACGTAGGGACGCTGGAGGACGTCCCCTCCAGCATCCCTACGGCGCTGCTACGGACGCCCGATCCACGATCAGGTGTTGCCGTAGCGACGCCGGGCAACATCTGCCAGGCGCATGCGCAGATCGGCCCTTCAGCCAATCTTGCGCTTACGCCCGCTGTCTTAGCGACGGCGGGCGTAGGTCTGGATCAGGCCCATTGTGAACGTAACAGTAACAACACAATGCAGAATGTGTTTGGTTAAAAGTAATGTTTTAATGTAGCGTTTTAAATAATATTGTGTGACTTATTGAACTACAGTTTATGAGCTTATTTATGTCAAAATCAGGAGGCATATTTACTGAAGCTTCTAAAGAAGAAAAGGAGATTTGTTGCCCCTAGCAACCAATCATGTTAGAACTATAATTTTTGGAAAAAGTTTATAAAGTAATAGCAATAATATCACTGGATGTGTTGGGCAACAATTCTGCTTTTTCTTTTTAAAAATAAAAATATAAAGTTTTTGAACTTTTGATCAACTTTCTCCTTTTTTAGGCAGTATTGATCTTGGTCTTCACAATTTGATGTAGGGACTGATCCAGAGCTGTACCTACACCTATATTTTAGATGTAAGTGTAACAATTGTTAGCACAGCACAGGAGCAAGCACAAAAAAGCAGGCGCAAAGTGGCTGATACATCAGTGTTTGCTCCCGTGTGCTCTGCGCTAGTGGAACGGGGTGTATTAAAATGAGGAAGTGGTTAATTTGGTGTAGTTGCAAGCACAACAGTAGCTGTTTTCCTGAACTTCATTCTAAAATCCTGCATCAGCTTAGGGCTCATGTAAGTGTAAGATGGAGGAAATTTTACATGCACATTTTTTTTTAATATAAATTAAAGATATTATTTATTGTTTTTTTTTGCTTTAGAAACTCCAACAAATTATTTAATTTCAATTCTTTATTATAATTAAACAACACATTCCAACCAGGACCGTTGCCTGGCCTCTTGGCATCCTAGGCAGTTTGCCCATCTTTGACCCCTCCCCCCTATTCGCTGCTCCTATCCTGTACAGAGGTGTCAGAGCAAATGTGGAGTTGTATTTTTAGTGAGAGCTGATCAACTAAGTAACTTAGCTGATGAGCTGTCATTGAAAGCACAAGTCGCAGTACTTAGGCTAAGTACAGTGTACTACAAAGTAGGCGCCAATGCACAAGTGCCAGCAGAACCAATGCAGATAGTGTTCTCAATGACAACTGATCAGCTGTCATTATAAACACAATCCTCAGCAGCTCTGCTGACACCCCCGAAGCGCTGCTTCACTTTGTAGTGCTTGGTTGATTATCTGTCGAGAATGTGACAGCTGATCAGCTAAGCACTACAAAGTGGCACTGTTGCGCCAACAGACTTAGGGTTCCCTCAGGCCCGGCACCCTAGGAATTTACCTTTGCTTGCCTAGTGGCAGCATTGGGCCTGATTTAATACATTTTAATTATATTATATATTTTTTTTTGAACCATGCAAACTTGAATAGACTGCTGCATTATACCTCATTGTACTTGCCTATGCATGTCTGTTTGTATGATTCAAAAGCGTGCTTACTTTCAGTACCACCAAGCTGCTTCTGTCAGAACTCTAGGTACTCTGCACGCATTCTCAATAGCGGATTTGCACTGACACTGCGCAAACACTCTGGATAGCCCTGTAGTTGTTATCTTTATCAGTCAGAGTCACCTGCAGTATCACAGCAATGTCACACTGAATCAATGACATATCCACAATGATAAGTAAAGAATAACTTTTGGCACTTTACATTATTTTAAATACAGATTGTAAACAAATATTTTAAGGAATTATACAAGGTTGATTATATGTTAAACTTCAAACTTCTTTTTAATTCCCATTAACTCTAGCTTAATACTACATTTCAGTCGTCATGCCTTCTAAATTTAGGGTAACACAATTCTAACTTTAGGGTAACAAACACGTTTCAACAAGTGGGAGTCATTCCTTCCAAAAAAGTTGTGCTTGGGGTCAGCCCTACCATAAATGTGACCTTATATGGGCAATGGGCCGGATCCAGAACTACGTCCGTCTTCCATAGACGGATGTAGTTCAATAAATAGTAGCTACTGTGGTCTAAAAGACTGCATATACGCAATCTACGTATCGAAACGATACGCAGATTACGTACAATAGCTATTACGTATGCGCAGTAGCTACTGTTTATTGAACTACGTCCGTCTATGGAAGACGGACGTAGTTCTGGATCCAGCCCAACATCTGTAAGTTTCATTAAATATACGGTACTTTCAAGTGTGCATTTTACATCCTGTCATGCCAAGGTCCCGTTAATTTTCACAACTGCAAATTGGGACTATTTCAGGAAGTAAGGTTCCAGATAAAGTTCTGTTGTCCCGGGTAAGCTAGGTCAATAATAAGGTAGATTTGTGAAAAACAGTGAGCACTGTGTGGGGCAGATTCAAGTACCATCAGTTCCAATATTTCTACAGGCAGATAGACAGTAGATGATGTCATAGGGAAGACAGGTACAATGCATTATAGCGCATACAGTTCTCTGCCTTGCAAGACTACTTGTTAAAAACATAAACATCTATTACACGTGTTTCTGGCTTCTTATAAGGTTAAATTACTTTTACATCAAATGTTTTATGCCTTTAATCAAGAATGTTTCTATAATGCATTAAAGCAGAGCTTTAAAGCCCCCACACACGTCCTTATTCTGGGGGTGTCAATGTATCTTCTGACACTGTAAAAGAGGGTTCCTTTAAAAGAGTAGGTTTGCAGTACAATGTATTTCATATCCAAGCCACAATATAATATCTACATTAGACTTTAAGGAGATAAATTCAGCTGGGAGCACACACAGACATACACTGAATGAGGTAAACTGGGACTGGTTCTGGCAGGGACAAAGGTTTCTTACATTTTAAGCGTGTTTTCATCTTATAATCATCACACAAGCTATGTCAAGCTCACCTAGTTCTCTTCATCTATTGCATGCTGTTTAGGACACAATGTACTGTATTGTATGTGTGACTTAGATGTGACTTATTTTGAATTCAGAATAAATTACATTTTCTCATCACAGTGGAGCTGCATCTCTGTTAATGTAACCAAATTTGATTTATAGAAAGCAGACTGGCTAAAATAAGAATTGAATGGTACTTGTAGTGAGGAGATTCTGCCTGTGAAATGTATAAAGTCATGAGTTCACTCCTCTTATGATTCTAGTTTGTCTCTCACAGAGAGATCAGACGGTCTTATGGTGAACAGGAATAAAATAAAGTTGCTCCTTTTCAAACCATGTTGAAAGACACATAACTTGTGTTAATTATTATTGCTATTGGACCTGCGCCAGACCTCAGTGCCTGTCCTGTATGCACAAGGTATAAATGGCCGCACTCCTATGTCACCCCTTTCTCACGTACGGATCTTGGATGACTTACTCATCTATAGCCCAACCTTAAGTTTTCCACATGGATCTGCGTCCATCTGAATGCACATCTATGTGACGTGCCTACCGTTGCCTACTTAACCTCATCCGCATACCTATCCCTACCACCTGTGAGGGGGTTAGACACGCAGCTGCAATAAATTTCCCCTTGGACGGATTTTCTAGCACATGGAACTGGATTCCGTATGCAAAGAGATCTGATGGGTAACATTTGGCATACGCATGTGCATTGCCAATAAAACACCTGACTTCCGCAAGCAGCTTGCGGAAGTTGGGGCGTCAGACGGCCCATTATTTAAAGTTGCCTACTTTCTATCTCTTCCCTCCAGGAGATCTTGGAGGGAAGAGATAGATGCCAAAATGGGGATGGGGTTTAATGATGCAATTTATGCAAATTGCTCCATTATGCCCTGTCCATTACTACTGTAATTCATAGTGTTCCATGGGGTGGGTGGGGCTTGATGATGAAAATCATGTTATCAACTCCCACCTATCCATAGGAATATTAGTGATTACTATAATGATAGGCAGGGGGGACCCTCATGAGGGAGATTTGCCAGCTCTTTTGGGGTACCTGGAGAAATGCCAGAATTTCGGGAGTCTCCGAGATATTGCAGGAAAGTCTGCAATTATTATTAGTAGTAGTATTATTATTGTTGTTGTTTTTTGTTTTATTTTGCTTTTTGCATACAAGGAAATACCATGCTGGCTGCCTTTGCACTTCAAAATGTTGGACAACTCCCAAATCCAAGTGTTGTAACTTCAGGACTTTTCATTAACAGCATTTAAAATAAGTGTTATTTAAATGCTGGGTTGTGAAGTTTATTTATAGACCCTCTCCATGTATGTTGTACTGTAAGTATATAATAAAAAGTGAGCATAACAATGACTTCAGAAACACATGGAAAACAACTCCCAAACAATATATGTCTAATTATCTACTGTATGTGGAATCAGACACAGAACAACAAGAATATAAAACAAACAATTCATTCCGATCCTCTGTAATGTCTAATGTTATTTTATAAGGAACAGGACAGCCCTATGAAGATGATTTGCTTTATGGATCTGTTCTGTCCCTGATGAAAGCAGTTTATTAATAGCAGACTTTAGCGTTTATCTGAGAGGCTCAACCTGAAGATTGCTGTTATTTTGCTGCATAGGGGCACTCAACAATATGTATAGGGAAAAAGCTAGGTACCATTCTAATTTACTACCCTTTCCTTGCTACTGAAAAATAATAGAGTAAAAGCTCCTCCAGCACATGCATTATGGTTTTCAGAGCACAGTGGTGATGATGGCAGCCAGCATAAGTACAACGGGTCATACCCCCATCTCCCGGACACAGTCACTCTGTTGTTCCCAATACTCACATAAAGAACAAGTGATTGTGTTTGACTATTGTCCTATGCTGTCATAGTGTAAGGATGTGTGAATAGGTTGATTAATTCTCACAGTCTAACTATTCATAGTGAAGTTCTTGCATTACCAGATAACAGGATATATTGATGTAGATTTTTACAGTTAAGCAAACTCAAAAATCGAGTTTTATATTCAGCAGCTCGGATTCATGATATTCATGAGAAGTTGAAAAATAAACAATGATATAAGTCTAGAAGTTACATTTTTACCAGAACTCCAGATAAATTATATGTTCCAACAATAATGAATTTGAGTTTTATTTTGTTTAAATATAAATTGTGTCAGTGATGCTTGTGAGGTAGTAAACTACCCCAAAATTAGTCTCTACCCTATTCTGCTATTTATTATATTGGAGTAGATGTTGTATGTGGGCAATCTTGGTAAATGCGTGATAAAATTTCATTTCCTGACTTGTGAATTTGCAGGCTTTATCCCAAGTAAAGGTTCAAAAGCCTCAGGTATACTCAGATTTACTCTTTTCAGTACATTGTTCAATGGGCTGTGCTGTCTTCCGCTCTTGACGGCTGTGATCACTTATGCTTCTGTTTTGTGGGTCATGTAGGCAACCTAGATTTATTGTTTATGTTGCCAGACAAACACTGGAACTAGTGGTGAAACATTTGTTCGGCCAGTCACTCTTATGTTCAGACCAAACAAAGATATTTATACAGTATATATATATATAATTTTTTTGGAACTAGGCTGGATCATGAACAACGTCTGACAGGGAACTTATAAAAGTCATGTTGCAGAACATCTGCGCAGCGAGCACCAGATGTTTCGGCAGCGTAAGTACTAACTTAGTTAGTGTACGCAGAAGCGGCTGAACCTTAATTTACGCTGGCCGTATCCCATTTAAATTAGGGGTCATGGGCAGGGAAGCCCCGTTACATTCCATAGGTATGCAGACCTAGTCGTAAAAATTAAGGTAGCTATCTGGACACGTAAGTGTCCAAATTTACAAGCGACAACGGGGAGTGCAGGGTACAACCCTAACCCTCCCCTTCCATTACCCTAAACCTCCCTTCCCCACAGCTTGACCCTAACCCTCCCTTCCCCGCAGACTGACCTTAATACTCCGTTCTCCCTAGCCTGATCCTAACCATCCCTTCCCTATAGCCTAACCCTAAGACCCCCCCTCCCCACAGCCTGTCCCTAACCCTCCCCTTCTATGGTCCTAACCCTAACTCTCCCTTCCTAAGAGCCTAACCCTAAGCCCACCTTACACTAAAAGTCCCCGAAGAGGTTACTCACCTCTCCGTAACTGTCATCCAGCGGGTCTGTGAAAATGAATGGGCAAGTATGCTGATCGGCACACTCACTCACTCATTCATAACAAAACATTCTAAAATGGCCCCCTATTCCAAATAGAGACAGACAAAAAGTAACTTTCAGCTGTTTCTATTTCGCAAAGCGGGCCATCGGAGACTGGAGCCGATATTTAAGCAAGTGAATGCACTGTAAACTGTCATCCTTTAGCTTGAAGATTTCAGTGAGTTTGGTTTCAGTATCTGTCGCATTTGCGATATGTCTTTGTACCTATGGTTTATTTATACATTCACGGTAGCAAGGAGCATTCACATAGTCAACTAAATCTAAATGTATATTATTTAAAAGCAGGTAAGTATACAAAGGGACATTAACATATTTCTAGTAACATAAAATGTCCCAGTATAGTGTTTCATGCTTTCACTGATTACTTTTTTTTATTTATTACCAGTACTCTAACTGGTATTCACAAGCTGGAATGTGATTGGCTTGTTAATTTCTAGCTATCATATAGATTGCTGAATATTGGGTTCCCACAAAGGTCATAACAGCATGATTGGTATTCTGTTCTCTGACATTTAGTGGGTATTCAATTAGTGGTGAAGTTCAGGAAGCACAAGGCTACTAACTGATTAGATAAATTGTCTTGCAACAGTTATAGTAATTGTGATATCAACTGTTTGCTGCTTATGAAGTAAGCATTTTTACATATCTTTTAACAAAGATGCTATCAATGTAAATGCAACATGCCTCTAATATACCGATATTAAAGTAAGAGTAAATGATACTCCAATTGTTTCATATATCTGTAGAATCTTAGCAGTTATCATCATCCTGAACTTAAGCAGGCCATACACTAGAACGGATATTGTTTGATATCAGCGCCACACACTACATTCTGCCAGGGCAGCCCAGAGGAAATCTGGGCCCCTTGTACAGTTACTTCCTGGGCCCCTCCCCCATAGTTGATTTTTACAGGTATATTTATGCAATCAAAGGGGAAGTTGGGTTGCTCAAAACACTGGGTACATGCCTAGCAGGAATAAAGCGCTAGGCATCCCTCTACAGAAAAAGGCATTGGTAGAAATATGTCTCCTGGAGCATGACATATCTCCCATATAATTCAGGCTGCTCACTTTCCAATCTCTTTATATCTTTCAAATTCATATATCTCCATATGTGTACCTTGTATGTCTCCTGCCATCTTTTTAACCCTCTTGTATGTCCCATCGATCCTGTATGACCCATTTGTATGTTTCTTCTCGCCTTCCTTGTATATCTCCAGCCCAGGGCCGTAACTAGGGGTGTGCAATAGGGGCACCAGTAAGTTAATATTTATGGTGAAATTAGCTTGAAATTCAGGGTCAGGGGACACCATTTTTCCTTTTTACCCCTGGTGCTAAGATCTGTAGTTACGGCTCTGCTCCAGCCATCCTTTCACCTTCTCCCGTGTAAGTTTCCAGCAATCCTTTCCTTCTAGTCACCAGCCTTTCCTTATTGCTTTCTTTAATTGTCTTACTCTGACTTTTTCTGGCATCCCGGTCTCTGAATGTCTTCTTATTCACTCCTCCGCAGATTTTTGCTCAATGAATGACGCTGATGTGACCTCGAGTCCTTTGGGCCCGGGCCCCTTGGCATGTTAGGGCCCGGGGAAATAGTAAACCCTCTACCCTCCTTTTTGGCATCCCTGTGACCTATAATCTTTGTAGTGTTCTGGGGCTGTCAGATATTTGCCCTCTGCTGCAGGTGCCAGACACAGCTTTGCCTGCAAGGCGTGACGGGGTCTCAGCTGTGTGTGTCACACAGTGCTTCATATGAATGTACAATATTGCCACCTTATCCCCTTTGTAAGTGTGTTGATGCCTGTTCTGCTTGCTTAAACTTTACCACCGTTTGTGTGGGATTGTTATAAATTCCACAACCACAAAGCACATGTACAGAGCCTGTCATTCTCTGGCCACAAAGACAACTGTTTTGTTTTTTTATCCAGTACACTGCAACAAGAAAAAGCAGCATTCCCATGGTTCAGCATAGGTTGTGGATTATCAGCCGTCAACATTTTCCTGGATTTGGACATGCCATTTTGATGGTGTAATTGTTTTGCTGTAAACTGCGTATACTTTTGGGTTCCTGACTCTCCCCGAAATTTGGGCAGAGCTCCCAGTATCCCGGGAGAGTCCCGACACCCTGGCTCTCATTATAATAATTGCTAGTTACTAGGGATGGGCAGAACACCAGGGATTACAGTAGTCATTGATAGAGGGTTGGGCTTAATAACAATTTTTGCAAATTGTGACATTAAGCCCCGTGCCCATGTCAGTATCTATTTTTCTCTCCAAGATCTCCTGGGGGGAAGAAATAACTTGGTATACTTACGTCTGCATTTGGGTCTGGATGGGGTTCAGACTGTAGTATACATTGACTATGTCCCTTCACTCCATAAAACACCCTCCTTTATGCAAGAGGTTAGTAATTTGCATTCAGGTCTGGATCTCAGATATTGTAAGCACGTTTTTTCTGAGCTACACCATTATGCATATGTTCGGGTGTGGACCAGGCCCTATAATTGTCTACATTAGCTCTGTCTGATTTTTCTTTTATGCCAGGCCCGGCCCATAGAAACCAATCAGAATTGAGCTGACATTCTCTAGTATGTAAAACAGGGTTGCCGGCTCTCCCGGAATATCCGGGAGACTCACGGAATTTGGGTAGTTCTCCCGGTATCCTGGGAGAGCCGGCAAAGCTCCTGCAAGCCTGCCCAATTACAACTGTGAAATGCCTAGAGTTACTAGGGATGAGTGGGGCTTGATGATGTCATCAAGCCCCGTCCATCCCATGTAATGCTAGAGATTTCATGAATGATTGGCAGGGGCTGGCCTTAATGATGCGATTTGCATAAATCGCATCATTAAGCCCCGCCCCCTTACAGCAAGTTATGGCTTCCCTCTGGGTTCTCCCAGAGGGAAGCTTTACAAAGTCAGCAACCCTGATGTAAAAAGAAAGTGAGAGCTAGAATATGAATGTTTGCTATAGGCAACATCTCCACTTTTTCAAACCTGCAGCTTAGTAAATCTGGCCCCAGGTGTTTTAACTGATTTTTAAGTCAGCTGTCTGTTTGGTGCAAAAAAATCATCCTAGTAGAAGCACAAGGGTTTTTCCCTTGCATACAAAGCATGGCCTCTTATAATTCTTTGAGCATTTTGAAGGCAAATTGCTGTTGTCTATCTATTAGAGCAGCCCTACAAGAAATCCACAAGTCCTATTTATTGGTAGCATTTTCAGCATCATGTTCATCCATCATGGTTTCGCCTTTAACATTTTTCACTATAATGTGAATTGGATGTGAAAATGCTTCTCTCTCTTCGTTTCCTTAACTAGCGATGCATGACAGCATCTTGCATGCAGTATCACATTTAAACAGATTGAGGCAGATAGCTCCACTATGAACAACAAGTGAAATGCATGGATTTAAATCATTCACTGGATCCCTGTGCCATATTTCTTTCTTTCTCAGAATAGATTAATATTATTCTTCTCTGCAGACTTACATATTTTCCGAGGTGATGCGACCAAGAACAGTTTCAGGACTTATTTATAAGGTGATTTTGTCTAAATGTTGTAAAATGTAAATGAGTACAATACTACGTAAAATAAAACACATCAGGCATTAAAAACAGTAGCAAGTATTCAACATGGATAGACAATGTATTCTATTCCAGACGTTTTCTCAAGGCAGGCACATATAAATATAGCTTTTTGCTGTTTTAACAGAATATAAAAAAATCTGTGAGGATCTAATCCTGAGTTTGAGCGTAATGGCAAAACAGGGAATCATACACTCCTGAAAAACCATGTTGCACCCCTAGGTGACTTAAAGGGGGCACCCCCCTTCCCCTTTGGGTCTCCCTGCCCTCCTCCATGGCTCTCACGCTGAGCCAGGAGGTTTGCTCCGGTTCCTGAGGCGGAGGTGCGCTTCTATCTGATGCAGTACAGCGCCCTCGTCTGACTTCAGAGGTGGGTCCATAGGGACCAGTTCAGCCAGCCTGCAGCTGTCTTTATCTTCTCCTGCCCCCCGAGAGCCGTGCTGCTGCTCCACAGCTGTGGGGGTCAGTACTGACAGCGGCGTCCAGCTCCCAGATCGAGGCCCTGCGCAAGGAATAGGGGTGAGGGAGAATGTTGAAGTGGGATAGGAATAGGGGTGAGGGAGAATGTTGAAGTGGGGTAGGAATAGGGGTGAGGGAGAATGTTGGAGTGGGGTAGGAACAGGGGTGAGAGGTGTGAGGGAGAATGTTGGAGTGGGGTAGGAATAGGGGTGAAGGAGAATGTTGGAGTGGGGTAGGAACAGGGGTGAGGGGTGTGAGGGAGAATGTTGGAGTGGGGCAGGAATAGGGTGAGGGGTGTAAGTGTATGACTGGATGTAAACCTT
>WWET01000257.1:740486-751279 GCA_011038615.1 Limnodynastes dumerilii | reverse complement strand
AGGCCCTGGACTCCACCCTCACTTACCTGCTGTCACGGAGCATAACTCCTCCATGGCGCACGCTCTCTGCCAGAAGAATGACGCAACACGACCTTGGGGTCACGCCAGCATCATTGATCAGGGAGGTAGGAGATGCCGCGGCGCTGAGGTGAGTAAAGGGGGTGACGGAGCCTCATCTCTCCATCACCCCCTTTACTCACTGCAGCGCATCAGCAGAGTTAAACCCGTCCGGCAGATAAATGGAGGCGGAGGGCTGCTTTTGCCACCTCCCCCCCGGCACCCTAGGCGATCGCCTAAGATCACCTAATGGTAGAGCCAGCCCTGCCTCATAGTGTAAGCCAATGTCTTTCTCATTAAAAAAATGTGGTGCATTTATGCCTTTTAACAGTTTTGAGATAAAAGTCTTATAGAATGCACTAATAAACCTACTTTGTTTTCCAATTACTTGTGGTTAACTATGCACAATAAGTGTTTAGTGGATTATATAGTATGATATAATTCATAGATTGGAGGCTGAGGTCTTGAGAAATCAGCCTGGGGTGGTGTTAGCTGCTGGTGCTACTTTTCTTGTCAATCGAGTGAATTTCTTATTAAATGTATCTTGTAATTATTTGAAATGTTTTAAATATAAACAGTGCCTAGGTACCTAGGGGTTATCTAGAAGTGTGTTAATTGAAATGGTACTACACAAGCTATTTATATCAGGACCTGTAGGTTCAGTGCTGGTTTCATTTTTTTCTTTATCTATATTTGAATATGTTATATACATTATCTAAAACTATGAAGGCTCACAATGCTGTAGCCTTGATTGGGCTTACAATGCTGAAACTTTGATTGGCCAGGGTGAATCAAAATGTCCCCCATATGTGCATTCTTCATTGACATCTTGAAAAAATGAAAATGCTTAAGCAATGTACTCATTTAATTTAAAAATTACAATAAATGTCATATTGGTAACATATTACAGATCACTGTTGTATATGTCTTTATTTTATTGGGATCACTAAAGAAAATAATTGGAATATTGAGCGTTTGTTTTCCCATACAGCACTTTTTTTTTACCCTGCTACCGATAGTTTTGTTTTAGTCAATCGGAGGTCAGGTGACTGGGGTGCATGTACATATGATGATATTATTGCTCATTTGTGTGCTAATTAAAATTAAAATCCTAAGTCTTAAATGTATATGTACAATAATTGTTTAGTTTCCCAAAAATTTACAAACATTGACTGTACCATCTTATGAGTATAATATTTATGAGAACTAGCTAGCCTGCTCTGTTTTAATGAACCCAGTAATGCATTTAACTATGTGAAGTTCTGATTTCTCAGTAGGCTGTCAACATATAAAATCCCTAGCCAGCCTATCTGAATGGTATACAGCAGTGGCCTTAAAATAGAATACCCTTTGACAAGCAACGTGCAGTTACTTTATACTGTACAACCACTTCTCAAGAAAACAGCTATGTTGTGTTGATAATTATCCATTTCTAATTTTACCTACAATATAGTCGCAAAAATGACTGTTATTACACCTTGCAGGGACCTATAATTAAGGGCGCAATCTTTTTTCCCTTTGCAATTTTCTTTTCATACAAACTGTTCCCTCTATGAAATATTATTCTGTTGTCTAGTATCTTTTTTTATTTATCTTAGACGCTATAAATTTTCTAAACATTTTATGCAATTCTCTTTTTTTTCTGTTATGGACAAAATACTAATAATATAATAAAGGAATTACAAATTGCAAAATGATAAACTATATAATATATAAGCTAAACAATAGTCCTTAAAAGTGTTTTCATTTAGTATTCGCAGTTGCTGAATTGGGGTCATTTGTATATGTATAAGGAGTATATAAAATTCTATACATAGTATACAACCCACATTTTGATAATTAAAAAAAAAGTTTTAAAAGGTTTTAAAACAATTTTTGGTGATTTAGACAAAAATGAACAGTATAAATAATAAGTAGATACTAGTCAATATTTCTTTCCAGAAAATAAATATCAATGTAGTTGACACAAGGAAACATTTTAAACGGCTAAATATTGAATGCAGATCAATAAAATGTATAGCTAATAATATTACTAATTAGAGGTGGAAAATCCACCAGACAAAAGTTTTTAGTATGGGCTTTTATTCACGCTTAGTTACCAACTATAAAATGGCAGGTGCTGGTTCCACTATTTTAAGAAGTTAGGTTGCATTGAAGAAAAACTATTTAAAAACAAAATAATAGTAATATAATACACTCTTAAATACTGAGGGCTAACCAGTGTTTATACTATTTTTACTACGAAGTGCAAGATTCTGATTTAGACTAGAAAGCAGTTTTGGCATGCAAAGAATGCCAGCTCATACTTTTGTATGTGGTTAAACGCCTAAGGGTTGAGTCCATTAGCGGACCTTAAACAAATCCCCCACCCGCCTGCTAATCCAAACCTCTCCCTTTACCTTGACCCCAGTTCTTGGAGACATTGACCACACCAGGCTGCATAAAAAGGGGGCTTCGCAGAGCCCCTATGTTTATTGTCACAAATACAACATCAACAATTAACGGATGAAAGAAAATAAATAACCAATGCAAATAACACCAGGATGGTGACGGAAGAAGGCAGTGTGGGACCCGTAACTAACCATAGCTATATCCATAGCTAGCAAATATTAATTGAAAGGTGGGGCAGTAACCACCCACCAAGCGCCGGCATTCTGTTAACCAAAATGGGGGCATTTACCACCCCATTTGCATAGAACGCCGCGCCCCAGCCGATGATATTTGACGGGGTGCTCCTGATTATAAACTAGCCATCCTGGGCCCGCCCCTTAAACGAAACCCCAGTGCTGCGGGTATTACCACTGCGACCAAACGCCTACGTGGCTAAAGGAGAAAAAACACCCGCCGGGCTGTTGAAAAATTTTGGCCCCCAGACTAATACATAGCTAACCACTGCCTTCCCGCAGCCTGAAATATAGGGAGGGAGGGTGGGTGAAAGTCCTGCAGGCAAGGACTAGAGGGTTTATATAAACTCCCTCCCAGGGACCACCCCTCTACCCCTGTTGGCTCTGTCACCCCAAAATATCTAAACAATTAAATAGCCCATGAAGGCCTACCATTCCCCAATCCAGGGTTTAATTGCCTTCGGGCTAAATGAATTAACCCTCAGTTATTCTTTCAGTGTAGCACTGGTGGTGATAATGATGATGGTGCCGTTGTATCTACTGATCCACTACAGCAGTGTTATGCTATCACAGCTATTACACTATTCTCATATCCAAAGTCAGATAAGTCAGAAATGCAAAATATTTGGTTTCAGTTCTGACTGTTGTTAAAAATGTTCAAATGTTCAAAAAGTTTAAAAAAGGATCTTGTTGAAAATATACAGTGTCAAAGATTACTTTTGTTCCTTTTTATGTTTTACTAAGTAACAGATCTATTCATTGTTTTACCATTATAATACACTACTTTACTTAATAAAGTTTGATTTTTTATATTTCATTTGATATATACCTCGATAATGCTTACAGTATTAATGAGACCCGGAGCGCAGTGATAGAGGTTCTTGCTGGGACAATTATTTGTTCTGAATCTTTTTTCAATTATATATCTTTCCCTCTGTGCACCTCCCAGATGTTGGGAAGTGGTCCTACTAATTAAATTGGGTGGTGCCCGGTTCCTCTCTCTCTATCTATTGAAAATATACAGTGTCAAAGATTACTTTTGTTCCTTTTTATGCTTTACTAAGTAACAGATCTATTCATTGTTTTACCATTATAATACACTACTTTGTTTGCATAATTATTTTTAGTGATTCGTACTGTAAATACTGACTTTTTCATGACTTGTTTTATACTGATTAAGCAAGCGGTAGGTTCAATCAATTGGATTATGTAGTCATGGGCAGTATAAAGAGATATGCCAGCAGAGGGTTTTAAAAAGGAAATAAGTCTTCAGTATTTAAAATACAATTTTGGTTAGATATGCATTTTTATGTTCAAATCAATATATTATAAAATAAACATGTTTAAAGATCCTAATGTTTAGTTAATGAAATGGAATTTTATTTTCATAAAGATGAATAACATGTCAAGTTCAAATACAATAAAAAAATTAAAAAAAAGATATTTTTGTGCCAAAGTACAATATTCCCATGTTGTAATATTAGACTGACTGGCTCAGCTATTGTCTAGTAAGTAGCATTCTGTTTAAAACATCAATAGTTGTTTATTAGTAAGAGCTGGAAGTCAAGCGCATAGGTAAATAAAAAATAAATATTTCAGATTGAATAGTAGTGTACAGCCTTGTTTAAAAAAAAATACACAATTACTCTAGCACATAAATATTTAAATTGTCACTTATCATTGTAAACAAGAAATGCTGGTGGGTCATTCAGTTCCCGTCTCCCATGTAAAATAACCGCTTTTATCTTTATTATAGTGTAAACATTTGCATCACCCTGTGACAGCACAGAATATCAGGACTGTTCAACATGTTTAGTAGTTACATTGTTATGTGCTTGAAATGCAGTCTCTTATTCTTGAGAACGCAACAGTAAGTAGTTACTATAAATATTTCATTGGTAAATAATGGTCCAATTTACATTGCTTTCATTCATAATTTAAGATTTTTCCCACCACTCTTCTAATTAGGGAATTTTTCTTTGTACAATCGTTGGTTAAAATATATGGGGGACGTTAGTGTTTGCATTAAGAGCCGCACTTAACAGCTTTAGTTGCAATAATTTAAGTCAAACATAAATCGGCAGCCATGTTGTAACACATTTCCACTGAATGCTTACATACTGATTCAGCAGTGTTGTGTGGTTTTTTATTATTATTAAAGGTGAGCATTTGTAAACATGTATTACAATATGTTGTGCTACACAGCATAAGGTGCATGAACTATGAAATTGTGTACGATTGGTGGGATCTGTTGAGGTGAATATTTTAATTATTCAGTTATTATATTCAAAACGGCAATAAAACCTAGGTTGATGGTTTGCAGCTGTGATGTTTTAGTAAGTTTACTTATCCTGTGCTCATTTGTGTTTATTCACCTGTGGACACACAGTCACTTATTAAGGTTAGAGGAGAGGAAGTTTCGCAGCCAGCAAAGGAAGGGGTTCTCTACAGTAAGGGCAGTCAGGATAAGGAAATCACTGCTAGGGAAGGATGTGATGGCAGATTCAATTATTTTAGTATGTTTAAGAAAGTGTTAGACACATTTTCAGCAGAAAATAATGTTCAAGGTTATGACCATTCATTTAAATGAAGGATAGTGGTTGATCCTGGGTGAAATATGACTGCCATTTTGGGTCAGGAGGGATTTTTCTAGATCGACACAGATTGCAGGTTGCTTTATCTGGATCAGTTTTAATCATAAGATAGAGATCCATAATAGGTTGAACTTGATGGACTGGTGTCTTTTTTCAACTTCATCAACTATGTTATTATGGGTCGGATCCAGACTAATCCAGACTTGATAAAGTCAAGCAATTTCCATGCTTAAATAGTCTGAAATGATGTTATTCACATGTCTCGTGCATATAGACACTGTACGGAACGCAGCTTCTCTGTGTCTCTGCACGGGAGGCAAGCCCACTCATGGTGGGAGGGAATGGGCATTTAAATTGCCCAGTAAAGGCTTGGCTAAGCCCTTACGAACAATTCAGTATTCCACATGGAAGGATTTAAGGTAGAATCTTGAGCACAGATCAGTAATCACACGCAGGACTGCAGGGGCGAGGTATGGAAACCCTGCATTTTCCTCTCGGAGCAGCAAATGGACTTTTAGAGCAGCAGTCCAATAGAAGTGGTGTAGGTGGCACTTCAGGGTAAGCGATCAAGATGTTGCTCGGGTTGTAGTTAAACCCGGGGAAAAAAAACATTTTCTTATATGCAAACACCATGGACCGGATTCATAGATCCGTATTTACTACGTGTGCGTTTTTCCGCACGCAAGTAGCAAGGCAACAGCTATGACACTGCCCTCGGCCGGATGGGTTTTTGGTGACTTACGCCTCCATAGGGCACCCTTAACTCCACATGTGTACTTACATGCGTATGTTACTTACCTATGTGCGTATTTATCTAACCGTGCCCTCAAATGCCCATTTAAATGCTTCTTCCTGCCCAATTTCACGTAACTTCTACCGTACAGAAAAAAACATGCCCCTCCGTACGTATGTCCCGAAGTGCGATTCACAAGTCCCTGCCTAATGTACTTACATGCGTAAAAACGACATAATTTGCGTAGAAAAAGTTACTACGCATGTGCAGTTAATCCGTTCCAAAAAATATGCACGCAATCCGCTGCAAAAACGTATGTGTGAGTACGGTCCCATAGTCTTTATTTATTAAGTTCCCAGCTGTTCTTTCTAATTTAGGTTTTAATTCTGGTTGAGATCTTTAAGCAAAAAAAATAAATAAATATATATATACATATATTCACAAACTAACGTTATATTTTATGTGATACATATTACAAATTGGTCTAGCAATCCTGAGTCTTGTTTCTTGTTTGTGACATAGTGACAAGTTGTATTTGCATCACAGTATACCAGGTGCCGTGTTATATTCATTTATCTTTGGATATTTTTAAGCTACTGTATGAAGGTTATTGCTGAAGCACAAGCAAGCATGTGTAATTTTGCTGATCTTAATTGTTCCTGTTTGTCTCCATTATAAATATCGGTACGCATAGGTTTGGTAGTTCAGCATGCATTCTGTCTGTCATCCCAGCAGCAATTTGAGTTCTCGGTGTAATATTAAATCTCTATTTCATGGATTAGCTTTCATCATGACTTTAATAAACACTCAAAAGCGTTGATCTAATGCAATAGCTTCTAAAACAGTACAGACAGAGCTAACATTTGAACCCCAAGGTCATCTCCCTGCACATTCTGCCAAGATTATTCATGCTCAGACCTTTTTCCCAATTACATTTGCAAGAAATCTTGAATTTCTATGCTCAAATTATAACATTCCTTTGAATTCATTTTTTCAGTAGACGTGGAAAGGTATTTCTGTTACTTACTATGTATTAGACGAGCCCATACTACTAAAATGAATCAAAGTACTTTACACATTTGACAGAAGTCCAGCCTTAAAAGAGAATTTATCATAAAAAATGCTAATCTTTAAAAGGACATTACTGAAAAAGAAAGAAGTTCAAAAGAATCAAAGGGGTCTTACTATTTTTTTGCTGATTAACTATTAATTGTTTCATACTGGGTCTAACCCAGATCTGTGCTTACACCTTTTTGTTAGGTGTTGGATTAATGATTTTTAGCAATACACATGTGCACAACAGGAGCAAGCGCAAAACAATGGACACAAAGGGCTGGATCCAGACTAGAGTAAGTGCTTGAACTTAGTTACTCCTGGGCTAAACCATGTTGATTGCAGGGGGTGTCAAGTTAATTGTATTCTTTGCATGCAGGAATATATCTTTGAATTGCTTACTGCACACAGATACTGACCAGCTTTACTATCACGCTGTTATTTAGACTTGGGATAGGAAACATCACCTCTCAACTCTAATACTGTTTGCAACAGATAAAATATGATTCCCCTGCAATCAACATGGTTTAGTCCAGGAGTAACTAATTTCAAGCACTTACTTAAGTCTGGATCCAGCCCAAAGTGACTGATCCACCTGTGTTCACTTTCGTGTGCATTGCTCTGGGATGTAATCTCCGCTGCAATGGTCCATTTTCAACAATGATACAGCCAAAAGCTTCATTTGGTTGTATCATAGCTGATAACCTTCAATATAAAAATGTTTATACTGAAAGAGTACCATGCTGAATGGTCTTATTTTTGGTACCCGTTTTGGTTAGGGTCTAGCTGAGGGACAGGAAGGGCCAGTGTTAGGCTTGGAGAGGAGAAAGTTAAGGTTAGGCTGTGGGACAGTAAAGGTTAGGTTGGCTGTGGAGAGGTTAAAGTTAAGGTTAAACTGCATGATGAGGATGGTTAGGGTTAGTGTAGAGTTAGGCTGTGGGAGGAGGACGGTTAGGGTTGGGGGAAGGATAAGGTTAGGCTGCAGAGAGGAGAGGGTTAATGTTAGAGTTAGGGGAGGGTTATGATTAGGTAGTAGAAGGGGATTGTTTGTGTTAGTAGAATTTAAATGTACTTGTCGCCAGTGGACTATTTGTAGAGACAACAGTTGTGGTTGCAACAATGTCTCACAGGAAACTGCAGAGAGATGACAGCAGTCCTTAATGTAGTGCTGCAAAGAGATTTGTCTAAAGGCAGATCACCCAAGCGGAGGATGACACCCCTCTGCACTAATGATTGAAATGAAAAAAGTGGGTGGTTCAGAGCTGCTGCAGGGCAGCCACCTGTAATTGTGGGGCCGGGGACATTACAATTTCTAATTAAAGAATAAAGCATTTTGAAACTCTCTGAATAGACGGCATCATACTATCGCTTTATATTTTGTTAAGGCATTGTTTTTTGTAACAATGTTTACATTTTAGGGGTTTCTGCGGAGCATAAACTCTGGATGAGGTCTCTAGAGTGTAATATATAGTATATGAGGTATGATGACATGACTGACACGGACATCACTCATTTCAAATCATTTTGTCACCATTACATATCCTTTATTTACTGGCAGAATGCTGACTGTCTAAATGACAGCCATTCCCATAAAAGATGGACAGTCGCTTCTATAAAAGATGAGCAGCCGCTCACATTAATCTCTGCAGGTGCCCAGTGTCTAAAACAGATGAGCTCCATATGGTATGGCAATACAAATGGTCAAGATTACTTTACATACTATTGCATTCTGTTCACATTATGTTTTGACTTGAGCAGATTATTATAAGGAATTCTTCTCTTGAAAAATGTTTGCACATGGTCTAATATTTGCAGAGAGACAATCACTGGTCTGTCAGTGACCCAGGAACACTTTAAGGGAGCCGTTCCCCTAAAACACCACACTATAGCCAGGGATCTGCTGTAGTGTAGGAAATTAAGTTGTCAAAGTTGTACTGTAGTTTAAAGCTTCATACACACGTGACAATTTGCACCTGCAATATAAAAAGTGGTGGGACAAAACTTGAACAGTTATCGCAGTACACACCGATACAGTTCATACAATATGAAATTGTGCCTCGGAATACGCCGCCAGATCATACCAAACTTCAACAAATTACATATAATTCCATGACAGCATAGATCGTGTCACACATGCAGCAGGTTTGATACAATTTTAAGGTACAATATGATTTTGACCTGTACAATCAACACGCACAATGGTTGTATTACATATTTTCCTACGTGTTGTGCAATGTGTATTCCGCATATCTTGCAAGATTGTACTTTCCAGTTAAGACATTTAGGTTATATTATAAATATATTGAAGAAACAATAACTTGACTTTCATAAAGGTATTTACAAGATAATTTGAAAATGTAAATGTAACACTTAATTCTGAGAAATGTCAAGGACTGTAAAATCTAAGACGAATAACCCTGATCACATAAACGTAAACAACAAGTTCAATTTCATGCTGCATTTCAGAGGTTTGTCAGGTGTCAAATACCATTGTTTCAGCGTGAAATACTACATACACGCCTGAATACAGCGGTTTGTGCAAATGTTTTGTTGTTTTGTATTAAACTTTATTAAACTTTTTTTTTATGTTCTCCAGGGTTTGATAAATAAACTGTATGAATTTCAAGGGTGGATGATTGAATGAATAAAATGAATAAAATCATTTACTAATAATAACAAAAAATATGTTAACTAAACCTTTGTGCATAATCACCATTGCAAAGAATAGCGAAAACAGTTACCAGCCACATGATCCAGTCCACCAGACAAATACTGTGTATATTGTTTGTGATAGAGCAATTTAATATGTGTTCTAGAAATACAAAGCAAGAAATAATTTGCTTGTGAAGGATTAAATTGAAGCTGCTGGAGGATCAGATAAATCCACATCATGCAGGGAACACTGAAAAAGGAAAAGGCATAGATTCACAGAGTTGCAAATTTAAATAAAATTGTTTTAAAGAATTCCCTTCAGAAAAAGCCCTTATTCTGCCTAAATACCAAACTGTGCCCTACTTATCAGCAAGAACATTTCATAAATCATACCCCAATGTTTATCACCCAATGTTACTTAACAGGAAAATGTTCAAATAGATGTTGTATTAAGGTTAACTGTCTTTATAGTAATAGAAAATAAACTAAAATTTTAAACAGGTTTGGTATAATTCTGGAACATAACTAAATGTTCTGATGACGAAACTGGGGGGGTTCCAGAACACTAGTTGTGAGCAGGAAAAGGAGTTGGTATAATATAACATATAGGAAAGTCTAAAGAGAAATAAAAACCCAGACAAAATAAACTTAACTGAAGGCTATGGGCAGGGCCGGCGTGACCCGCTCCGCGAGGGGATGCGGTGCATCCCGGCGCCATACTGGAAAGGCGCCGGACATCCCCCCGCACCACGCTTACAGATTAGCAGCGTTCATACATTCTCCTGTATGAATGCTGCCAATCTGTATAGCGGTGAGCGGGGTAATGTCCGGAGCCTATCCAGCATGGTGCCGGACCCCCCCTCCGTTATACAACCTGGCAGCAGCGCTCATACAGGAGTTCCTGTATGAGCTGCTGCAGAAGTACTCACAGAACATCGCTCTGCAGCTCATACAGGAACTTCCTGTATGAGCACTTCCTGTCTGCAGACATAGCGCCGCAGAGGAGGAAGGTGACAGGTAAGTAAGTAACTGAGGGGGACTTGTGGTATATTATGGTTAATACTGGGGAGAAGGAGGGGA
>WWET01000257.1:706458-717472 GCA_011038615.1 Limnodynastes dumerilii | reverse complement strand
CCCCCCTGTTTTCCCCCCGATGGGCCTCCAGCCCCTCCTCAGTACTCCCCCATATGTGCCTCCAACCCCCTTCAGTATTCCCCCATATGTGTTTTCAGCCCCCCTCATTATTCCCCCATATGTGCCTCCATCCTCCCCTCCCAGTGTTCCCCCATATGTGCCTCCAGCCTCTCCCCCTCAGTATTTTCCCATATGTGCCTCCAGTCTCTCCTTTCTGTCCCTCGTTACTTCCTCCCCATGGCGCTCTCCACATCATGTGCATACAGAAAGTTCCTGTATGAGCTGCAGTAGCTCATAGGAACCTCCTGTATGTACCTCCGGCTCTGGAGACTGCCAGCGCTCATACAGGAGTCCTGTAAGTGACAGTTATCTGTATTTCTGTCCAGGTGCTTCCAATTTCTAGACATAAAAGATCTTATCTAGGGTCTGTACTTCATTTTTATTTTAGGGTACATATATTTCAGGTTGTCAATGTGAGCACACACTCTACTGGGTCATCATACCTAGACATAGGTGTTAAAATCATATTAAATGCAAAGCACAGGCATTTTCCCTTCACAATCTGTTCTGTTGGATGGCTTACACCAATCCCAACATACAGTACTGGTGTTTTTTATTGCACTTGGCAATGGATTGGGCCACCGATACACAAGTCAGGATAAAGTTCCTTGTGTACACAGTTAAACTGAAAGTGTCATTCCCAGCCTTTACATACACTTACCACATGCTCTCTAAACTGCAGCAAGCATAATCAATGACACATTTTCCTCCTCACAGATCTGGCCGACATGACATTTCTAGATAAACATGATAGTTAAGTTGGAATTGATTTTCTACGATACATTCTCTGTGAATTTAGAACATAATAGCTTGATATAAAATAAAATTCTAGGCTACATCTTTCGGTAGTGTATCTACAGATAACACATTTTTTTCATATATTCCCACATAAGTAATTCATGCTCTTCCCTCCGACTTGCACACTTTCATATAGTTTTAACATTTGTGCATTGTATGGTTAAAAACAGTTTTAATTTATATTAATGACCAGTTGAGGGGATGACTTCGTAACATACTAGAATAATACAGGAAATAATATAAATAAAACATATCCAATATATAAAATAAAAAATAAATATTAATTATCAAGACATCTAAAAGAAACAACTAAACTACCTAATCTTTTATTGATCAGTGTAAAAACAATTTTAAAAGAAAATAAGCCATCCTTGTCCTTGGTATTAGAGATATGATGTCATCTAAACCTCTACATTATTCTAGAACACATTTCACAGAGGAGCGTCTGACTATCCATTGGAGCACACATTTCATTTCTGATGAATGACAGAATTTCTCGGGCCTTTGGAGATTTCTATACAAAAGGAAAAAAAAGTCTGTCTGCCTTTTATAGCTACAGAATACAATATATGCAGAAAGTAAAATGCACAGCTAGCATTAAGACATTACATATATATTTTTACCTAGTGAGCAACAATTTCAGCAAAATGTTACAAATGTTATATCAATTCACATTGATTCATATTAAATAAATTTCCTCACAGATTGCTTATATAATGACAGAGACAGAGAGAGAGACAGAAAGAGAGACAGAGAGAGAGACAGCATTATGAGGTATCTGAAAACAAAACTACATTACTTAGCCGCAACATAGCGCACCATGAGAACGTGGCCTGGCAGCCATTTGGCATGTAGCTGCCACATTGAAATAGAAATAGCATGAGTTGCCCATAGTAACCAGACTGTAGCAATCAGTTTTTAGCACACTCTAGGAAATGATACTTAGAATCTGATTGGTCGATATGGAAAACACCTCCACATTCCTCTTGGAAAAGTTTAAGAAATCTACCTCTAAGGATATACTATATATACTATTATTCACAGGGCCAAACTGTGGCATTGTAGAGCAATTAAGTCACAAAAGTACAATAGATAAAATGCAAATATAAAAATAGGTAATAAATTGTATTGTATCACCTTATTTTATCATTTATCAAGTTCCCTCTCATTTCAGGCGTGCCCTGCCTTAAGCAGATATGCAATACATCTGTCTCACAAGCACAAACAAACATACAATGACAGTTTTACTATAAGATACTGACTGATTTTATGAAGAGCAAAATTTGAAACTGGAAAAATGGTCATTACAATCATTACATCTTTTCATGTATCTCTTATTAATAATTTTATAAGTAAACTTTCACTGTTAGCAAAGCTGAAGTTTTCTCTAATGCCATGACCTATTCCCTGATTAATTACTTATGGGAATTCTCAATAATCCACCTGTTGTCAAGCACCTACCATTCCAATTAACTGAAAACAGGAAATCACATTTATTTAGACTGGATCTAACATCAGCTGCATTTCTCATGTCAATTTTGTTACAATATTATGACCTTTAACATAAGATAAAATTAATCAAACTCTTCAATGTCTAACAGCTGTCAGCAAAACATTAAGGTGTTATTTTTATATCTGAAGTCTGTTATTTTTACCCACATCATTAACAAGTACTTGATTTTGCATTGCTTAGGGTCATTGGAAGATGCAACTCTGCAAAAACATTATGAGAGAGAGAGAGAGAGAGAGAGAGAGAGAGATGGTGTGAGAGAGAGGGTGTGTGAGAGAGATGCTACAAGACAATTATCATTACACTCTCCACATGCTTTTCAAATTGACGTACAAAGAATATAAAGTTCTTCTGATAACACCGCCACCAACTTTTTAATTTCAAGAGAACATTTTACCACTGGCTAAGTGCTTGTAAGCATTATATTACCTGTAGGCCATAGCAGCATATTGCTTTCCTGATTGATGTAAATGTCCTAATTTAGTCTTCTTTCTAGTAATTCTGTAGCTGAAGATGGATTTTATAGTGGGTCAATGATCACAGACAGTTATTTTGCATAATAAAATGGTGATAACATGTTAACATAGCTCATTTATCCAGGCTTCCATTAGCATACTGTTTGGGTTGTTTGAAAACACGGATAACTACTTCATTACATTTCACTTTCATTAACACTGAATTATACACACATCTGGTCTTAAGCTGGCCATACACTAGGCGATTATCGGCCCGATTTCCCAATTATCAGGTGATCGGGCAAATAATTGCTGTATGGTACGGTACAGATCAATGTTTTAAACGTCAAATAAACGCACCAGAAACGCTCTGGTAGATTATTTGATCTTTTGACATGTTTCATTTAAATCAGGAGAAAGCTCCCGATATTTTAAGGGAGCCAATCAGCAAGCTGAATGGCTCCCTATTGTTCAGAGCGACTGCTGCTTTATATCTATGTACAAAGCTGCTCTGATAGCTGTGAAGGTATACTTTACAGCTGTCAGAGCAGCATAGTACATAAATATACAGCAGCGGCTATTGCAGGAGTAGTACTAATATGGATCTGCCGAATTCACGCTGTGTGAAGCGCGGCTTCGGCAGATTCTTATCTGTGTTATGCATGCAATAGACGCTGCTGTATATCTATGTGCTATGCTGCTCTGACAGCTTTAAAGTATATCTGCACAGTTGTCAGAGCAGCTTTGCACATAGATATAAAGCAGCAGCAGCAGCAACAGAGAGCGCTGCCCCCTCCCCTCTTCTGCTAGGATTATCGGTCCCCGCAGAGAAAGTGTATGGTGCCATCGGTCCCAGCAGAGAAGGTGTATGGTGCCGATAACAGGGCATTTCCCTAGCGGGAAATCGTCCCGTTTATCAGCTCACCCCCTGCTGGGACCGATAATCGTCCTAGTGTATGCCCAGCTTAGTGAACAGTCTATTAAACTACACATTTTTGGTGTGTGTGTGTCTTGTGGAGGTTGGGGGTAGTGTGAGAAGCAGATAATAATGTTCACCACAGGTAGGAACTTAATTAATAGTGGAACCTTCTAAGTCTGTGGATGGCGATTAATCAGCGTCACCTTTCTGTAGCAAAGAGCTTTAAAGATTTTTTTTAACTTAAGAACTTAACAGCTGAAAGGGTCTCCTATAAAACTGCTATGTGATTCTATCTATCTATATAGACACACACACACACACCATAATGTATTGCAGCAGAGTTTATTCTGACTTTGCAAGCCTCCATGCACATTATATAGTACTGCTCCACTGACCTCCGCTTGAATAAATTATATTGCTAGTTGTGTGAGAGCTGATCCATCTATGTACATGCTAGTGCATTTCTACCAATATCAGCAAGTAGGCCATTGATTTTAATTATGTGAAAGCACCATTACTCATTCTCCCCCTCCTTACTTACTCATCAAAACCAAATGCAAAATGATATCAATAAATTGAAGCAGTGGACATACAAAAGTAAATATGGTTTCAATGGTTATTTTTCCTCTATAAATCAAGACTGGCATTTTGTCAATTTAAACAATTTTAGCATAGTCACCACTATAACTATCATGCGCAAGTATACATTTGATAATTAATAATTAAGATGGACCTTCCAATATATGTGCAGTCTCCTAGACAATTTAGATTTCCCTAGATCCATTTAAGGCACACGTCTGATTTTTATGATTCGGATGGCCTTTAGATTACATGCATGCATTCCCTGTTAGTGAGCCTGTTTTACTTGGTTTAAGTCACCATAAAATATTATATTCATACAGTATGATCTGCAAGTACTTTTCTTTGACGTTGACAGGTAAAGTCTCCAGACACAAACAATTTCTCTTAAAATGCCTCACATCCAGTATAACAGTTTTAATAAATGTCATCTTTAGATTTAAAAATCTGTTCACGTTGTGAACATGTAGACCCGAGAAGAAAAGCACCAGTGTACTGCCTGCTTATATAACATTTTGTTTATTATTTAAATCATCTGCAAAATCAAAGGTTCAATAACTTGAATTTTAATAACAAGAATTACCACAAAGACAAAAGATGTTGTTTCCTAACTTGCCTGCTGTTGCTGCAAAAAAGACTTTCTTTGATCTGCTAAATTTCTCACTGAATTCTTAATACGAACTTCAATTCGGCATTGTCAGTTGAAATGAAGCTTAAAAACATCCACTGACGCCTGATGCTACAATCAAGAGAAGAATATTCTCATTTTTTACCACTGTAATGGAAACAGAATATGGAAACAGCCTCATGCGGGGAAGCACTTTCTGAGGATCAACAGGAGGTAGGCTGGTTAATTGTGACTTTAGAAATGTATCCAGAGACACAGTAAATGCATACAAAATGTGTATTTGCATGTCATGTGAACATGAACGTAAGCCATTTCTTGACACACATTGTTTCCTTCTTGTCTCTTGATCTACTTATCCCAATGTTCTGAGATTTTCCATTCCAGGAACAGGTTTTTATAAAAGCACTGCGCATTATTGTCGACACTACATACTTTCCCTGGCAGTGCTGCTGTAATGAAGGTCATTTTTTTCCCCCTTGCTTTAGAAGAGAACTTTTTTTAAGTGGTCATATTTTAGTATTTTAATGAGACTGCTAAAATGGAAGACTGCTATGGTTAATGCAGTGAATTCAGTTAAATGTGTATTGGAAGGTCTGAGCACACCTTGGCTTAGAGACAATTATTTTTCAGAATGCATAATATAATACACATAAGAACATAATCACTTTTCTAACATTGATTAGTTGATATAAAATACACAAGTATATGTTAATAATGGTAATGTCCTTTCTTCGTTGTAGAAAATTAAACTCACAATGAGAAGAACATTTTAAACTCACTGCTCACAATAATTATAAGATGTTGTGATCTGTAAAATGCACAAAAGACTAAAGGCTAAAATTACTAAACTGCAGAAATGGAAATAGAGATGTATCCTATAGCAGCCAATCAAATTCTAGAGGATATTGTCTAGTATGTAATAGGAAAATGAGGGATTGGTTGCTATGGGCAACAACTCTACTTTTATGCAGTTTAGTAAATCTAGCCCTAAAATGTTAGCATGTGTAACATATTGGTACATTGGTACATCTGATGTAGGCAGCCATCAGAATGTACAGATTTATTTCCATAGAGATACTGTACAATACTAAAGCACTGTTTTTTTACGCAAATATATATGCAAATTTGGGGGGGCATAATATTTATTAGGTTTGTAAACCACTGATGCAGAAATAAAGGTAACATTCCCCAGTTTAGGATAAAAAGAAGAATGTTTGCTATTTGTAACCAGTTTTGGCATTGGGAGTAAATACGCATTTCCATATAAGGTTAACAGATATGACTTTACTAAAGTATTGGCTTGCATGTATTGCACAGTAAAATTTGTATTTGCTATCTGCAACTGTGTACACAGTGCTTTCTTCTTCTACGACAAACATTGCTTTCTTCTTTTTGTCTGACTTTTTATACGTGAAATTTGATTTTATAAAAGCAACTCGAGTTGCCTGGTTGGAGAAAAAAATGATTGTATAGGAGAACACAGCAAAGGCATTTTACTGTGCTTAACTTGAATTTAATTCAAATACGTTCAAACAATAACTGGACATATATATCTATGATACATTTTTAGTATATTTGCCTATTATAGATGCATCTTTACAGATGATTACACAGCCCAGTATTTTCCTTTTGGGCCATATTTCCAAAATATAACAGAGAATGCTAGATACTTATTCATCATACCCAGGGGCATACGTAGATGGATTTGGACTTAAGACAGCACTTGGTATTTAGTCTATGTGTGCTGATCACTCAAAAAAAATTGCCAGCAACTGCTGACAGTGTATTTATAAACAACGCTCAGCACTCAGACAATTAACAACTGACAGCTTAGATTTTCTAGGATGTTGGATAGGCGCAGGGCCGCCACCAGTATGGGGACTGCTGGGACCTTTGTTTCAGGCCAGGAAAAATTGATATTTACCTTATCTCTCCATCAGCAGGTATTGGTGGTATGCTACCACTGATGCTTGCTGCTAGAGAGTTGTAGCAGGCTGAACAACAGGGAAGAACTTCATAACTGCGGGTCCAGGGCACTCCACCTATATGTGACGTCTTGCGTGATGTCCCATAGGGGGCGGAGCACCACAACCCATATCCTTGGCCCCAATATAACCTTGTGGAGACCCTGGGTGGATGGTTGTCACTGGCCTTTCTCTCCTCGGGGCCCCATAGAAGCAGCACCTGCAGCTGCCATGATTTTTACGCCACGGATCATAGCTATGGAAAAGTTCATAAACCTTTGATAGGGTTAAACAAGTGGAAATGTATACCTGAGGATTACATGAGGAGACAGTGGAGGGGACTGGTCCATCAAGCATGTACACAGAGTAAGGGCTCAGATATTGATTAACAGTGCTGTAGGTTCTGATAATGACACTGAAAGTTAGCGACAGACATTAAAGGACAACGGCAGGTATCCCAAAGCGAGAAGACAAAAATTACCCCCTTCCCCTCCCCCCCAGTGACACCTCAAGTGAATACCAACACAAATAGTTGAGACATAATTATTTTGATGAGAAAAATGTCAGCAGTGATGGGATTAAACGAATGTGTAAGAAGGAGTATTAAACATGGAAATGCTGC
The DNA here is from genome assembly GCA_011038615.1 of Limnodynastes dumerilii. Taxonomy (NCBI): domain Eukaryota; kingdom Metazoa; phylum Chordata; class Amphibia; order Anura; family Limnodynastidae; genus Limnodynastes; species Limnodynastes dumerilii. Next base: position 709,937 of record WWET01000257.1, on the reverse strand, counting down.
TGCTTACAACTAAAGGGACGCAACATAGTCTGGTACCATTGCACTGTCTTTAGTGCATATAGTAAATGGATCGTCCTGTCTAACCACAAATGCTTGTCTCATACACTTGTGTTAGAAATGCAAAGTCGCTGAAATGTAATTCCTCCCCAGTGTGTAACCAGCCCAATACAGATAAATATTTGGACAGATTAGATACATCTGTTGGTGTTTTCCTGCTATTGTTTTACTTAGTGTGCAAGGATTCTACAATGCTAAACTGGACCAAAGTACATGCTATGGAAATCTATAGAAATGTAACATTCAAAGTAATGTCTATTGTTCAGCAATGTGGCTGTGCTAGATACTGTTTAGAGCTACTGAAATATTAACTTGTACAAACATACACATTAATCAAGACGGAGTCACAGAAATGAATTGCATTTGTTTCACCCAGTTGCTTTTAATTTATTTAAAAGTACACAAGTGCTGCATTGCTACTTTTTAGTACAATACTTTCTGCTTGCTATTCATTCCTTACAAACAAATCTAATCTCTTACGATTCACTAGATTCTTTAAATTGTGTAACGTCTTTTGTTTGTCACACTGGGCTTCAAGTTGTGTTTTAATATTACATCTTTACCATCTTCTACTATAATTATGATATTGGACCAAAAAAAAGTGATATTCTAGACAATCTACACAATCTAGACCTAGATAATTCTGAAGTACCTATAGACAGGGAGCACAGGCTCTACATTCTACAGTCAATAACCTATACAATCCACACCACTACATTAGTTAAGACTTGTTTTAAAGCTGCAATGTCTATGTCAACATGTCTTTGCTTAAATTTTTATATACATAATGTAGTCAATTCTAAAACTTTGAGATTATGGCCCAGATTCAGAGTTTGAAGATAAGACAGGAAAGTTACACCTGGGCCAAACTATGTTGATTTCAGGGGAGTCAAATTTCATCTGTTGCAAACAATATTAGAGTTGAGAGGTGATGTTTCCCAGTCCAAGTCTAAATAACAGTGTGATAATGAAGCTGATCACTATCTGTGTGCAATAAGCAAAAGCATGTAAAAGTAAGTTTTCTCCCTGCATACAAAGAATAAACTGAATGTGACCCTCCTGAAATCAACATGGATTTGACAGGTGTAACTTTCCTCTCTTATTTTCAAACTTTGAATCTGATCCTAGATATCTAATAATATAAGAGTAATCATTCACAGACTGGATGAGCTGGAGATAATGGAGCATCTGTCTTACAGGACATTCTCTATTGGACTCACTAAATTTCAGCAGGTAGCTCCTATAACAAATTTCATAGAAGATCCAGGTGTGTTTTTTATGTAATACTTTTGCTCCTGAGGCACAAGGAAGATTTAGTATCTTGGGTGCGCAATTTTTTTTAGGTGATCATAAACATCCCTTAGGCATTATTTCAGTAATCCTCTTTCTGATTACACACTAATTTAGAAATCGACATTTGTTTATCATGTAATGTATGTCAGGAATTTGTCAGAAGTATAGCAAAAAAGTCCAAAAGTGTATCTAATGTTCACTTGTACGTATTTTAAACTTATTTTAAATACAAGCCTTTTACGCATATGTGGTACAAGTTATTTATTTTGATTGTCATATATTTGCTCAGAATGTATGCATAAAATATTGTAAAGTTACATATACCTTATGACGTATGTGACAAAAATACACATCTATTTAACAGTTGCAGTGACTTTTTATCAATACAATTTTAGGCTACTTGGAGTTTAAATATACTTATTTTGGGGGATAGTTTAGCTTCTCTATCTTATATGAATTGAAAGGAATTTTATATTTTGTGATAATGTTTTCATGTCATATATAAAGAGTAAGATTGATGCAAGTTGTGTAACCCACCAGGACTAAAACTATAAACTATATTGTATATTATGTTCTTGCGCTATATCACACACTTAAATAATACCAAATTCAGGCATTTTAAACCACCTGCACATTGGTTCCATGTGTCCATTGACAATATTTTGTAAGGAGGAGGTCTGTGTTCGGGTATACCGGAAAGATACATGTTAGTGTAGTGATCTCCTTATCTGAAGGGCTTACAGGAATGTTAGACTTTTCCCCACAGTGATCATCTCCTTCCAGAGCCAACTATCACCATATTAAATGACAATGCTCACCAAAACCAAATTGTTGGGAGATAGGTGTAGTAGAGGTACGAGCTTATTGGGAAGTGGTGCAGTAGTGTCTGTCGAAGTGGACCTCCTCTGCTGTACTGGTAATGGGTTGTTTAGAGATACTTCAAGTAAAGATAATGGTATGTTGGAAGGTGGTTCATTACTATCTGAAGTATCTTCCTATTCTGTACAGTTCATGAGTTGTTAGGGGATGGCGCAGTTGTGGTATACGTTTGTTGGGAGATGGTGCAGGAGTAGTACCTGGATGTTGGTTAATAGGTACAGTAGAGATACTATAGTCATACCTCCAAATAGTTATGGGAGTAGGATAAGTGATGGGACTGGACCACATAGTGAGAATGGTCTCAGATGTGAAAAGGTTGTGGCCACATGGGTTGTGGGTATGTGTCTAGCACTCTAATAACGTTAGGCATTCCTTAACTCTAATAGCATTAGGTGTTCTCTTAACCACCTCTCTCTCTGCTGGCAATGAACAGGTGCAGGAACACACTTCCCAGCTTCTGCTATTAGCTGTTTTAATTGGGACTGAGGGGCAGAGCCTTGAAAGTAGGACTAGTTGATGGTGTATCATTATCCCTCCGCAGTAGTCTCTCTCTTGGTCTGTCTTTGCTACAGTCTCAGGCTCAGAGAATAAACTGTCCAAAGTTCAGAAAAGCATTGCCTAACAATGTATGAAAGGATATACTGTGCTATTCTGAATGTCTTTTTGTTGTACAAAGCTGATAATACCTCGAAACATTTCAATGCACAAAGCACTTTCATCAGAAGGATTAATTTTTAAATTGAGATTTCCCAGATAGATATAACGTTTTCCACTTGTCTTTGTTACAATGGTCTTGTGGCTATAAAAGAAAAAAGTCTTGTAATGTAATATTGTTCTTTAAAGCATTTGGGAAAAGAATATATCTCTGTAACTATACTTCATTGTATTCATTAAAAGATCACTTAACTAAAAATACAACATACTATACCTCATAATCATTGGAAACCTATGACTGGGCAGAGTGGAGGTTCTGATTCATCGTCTTGACCTCTTTTCTTTCTTACACTTCTCATACTTCAAAGCATGAAATTATTGTAATCCGAGACCAGATCCTGAACTGCGAGTAAATTCCATACGTAAGCCACTGCATTGATGGCCAACGTACAGAATTTTATGGACCTTCCACATGCAGCACCCTACCTTAAGTCTCTGCATGCAGAAGGCCCAAGTACGGAATGTTGGACTTTTAAGGCCTATGGAACGCCCTTACTTTATCTCCTATGCATAGTGGGTTGCCCCGAACCCCCCCC
>WWET01000257.1:676065-693605 GCA_011038615.1 Limnodynastes dumerilii | reverse complement strand
ATTCAGACGGGATAAGCTGAACACTATAAATAGAAGTACCAATAAGACCATCCCACTTTTGCTTTAGAAAGTCGCTATCCTAGCGACGAAACGTGTCGCATTTGACTCCTCCTCCACTTGCTAATTACCTTTACAAAGGTGATTTTATATTCAGCTGCATTTGCTGCTTCCAGGCTGCTTTTCCGGACTCATCTGACCTGCTTATACCTATCCACCCGGTTCATTACCGCTATTAGACCACCAACGCAGAACCTTCTGAGCAGCAAGTATTTACGATTTTACCTTATTATCCGGATTGGGCTCGTTTTTTTGCACAGGAGGCCACTGGCTTGCATTTGCTTAACAAGAGGCCGTATATTAGCATCCACTAAACTGTGCACTAATACCAACGTTATTCATTTAATGTGCCTATTGAATCTAAGTGCCTCAGTGAGCCTCTCCTATGAAGTCTTGTAAGAAAGATTTATTTGCCGGATTTTTACATTGTATCCCACAATTGCAACATTGACTTGCTTACTATTGACTATCTGCTGTTACAGCAACTGCATTGAGAAGCCTGAGCAGTTTTTTACCCACTTACATACATGTGTATAGATTGCTCCGTGTATATATTCACTGTCTGAACCTTCAGGGCTATAATATATATGCCATCATCATCATAAGCACATATACCTGTGTGTATTTGTTTCTATTAGCAAGTGGATATTTTATCTTTTTATTTCTGCTAGTCATTAAAAATTATTTATATGTTTTTGTGCTGCACTGTTCATGTCATATGCTTGCCGATATCTAACGGGGTATCTAGAGATTTAAGCGCAGATCTCCTTTTCTTTTATACAACACATTATACTGTGCCACCTTAGCAAGCATTAGGTAACTTGATGCTAGACAGTATGCATGTCCATGGTGTGAGAGGGGACATTAGTGAATGTTTTTACATCTGTAGCTTTTTATGCTAAAACTGCTTTGGCTTTTTCCAGTTAGGGCTCTCGGCACAATGAAAACCCTATGAGGACCAACCAGTCCATTTTACAGGGATACTCAACTTTTGTACTGGTAACACTAGTGCTATTATAATAGAATATATTCTTTCCTTACAACTCTTTTGCTTGCTGCAAATTGTGGCTCAAAAATCTGAATTTTAAACTATACGCATTTCGTACATAAAATATTATACATTTACTAAGGGAAACCTGAAGACCTGTAAATACATATAAAACAGTGTTCATTAACCCTTTTCACTAAATCAGACCTTTGCCTGATACTCACAAAATTGACTGGAAAATTCATTTTGAAAAGTTTACTGGAAGCGTTTCCTGGAAGAAGCAGCTGTAGCTTATCTTTAAGTAATTACTACATTTGTAAATTAGAGGTCTTGTATATTGAAATGTATAGTTAGATCCTATGGACCGTTTTCACAGAGAAGAGTGAGTTCGGTGCGGCTGTATCTGCTCCTAACTAACCCGTCCTGCCACTCAAACCTGTTTTTAGCAACCTTATGACAATTAAGAGTCCCATAGGGCTTCCTTAATAACCGTGCATATTTTTCTTTAAGAAGAAAAATACACATGGATAAAGGTGCCCTCCCAAGTAATCTACATCCCTTCCCCCACCCACTTGTACCTAAATCCTCCCTGAGGCTGCCTGGCACGACCCCTTCCACCTAAACTACTATGTGCTGCCGCACTTAGGCAATCTACATACCGCACTTAGGCAATCTACTGTACTGGTTGAGGCCAGTACAGTAGAACAGTGTAAACATGGGATAAACATGGGATAAATATAATGATATCCTAGGTCTTAAATGAAATTGAGGGTAAATAGGGTCTAGGGTCAGTATAGCTTTAAAAAAACAACTGGGCCATGTGGCTCTTATCTGCCGTCACTTTCTATGTTTCTAAGAAGACGCAGCTTTTTAAGCGTGAATCCGGTCCTATGTGACGGCTACAGACAAGCAGAGCTATGGTGCCCAAAGCTAGAGACCCTCAGTTTTAGGAGGGGTTTGCTGCAATGCATATCTTGCTTTTGACATTTTTCAGGTGCCTTATACCCCTTTCACATCACCACCAAAAACCATTTTGCAAAAACCCGGGTTTTTGGTGGTGATGTTAAATTGCCACTTCCGGGAGATCCGGGTCAAGAGACCCAGGACTTGAACACGGAAAAAAGAAGGGTTTTTTCCCGTGTTCAACCCGGGAAGGGAGGCAATGTGAAAGGACCAGGGTTGTTTTCAACCCGGGTTTTTCACTTTGCCTCCTGATTGGTGCAGATTTGTCTACTGTTGCTATGGAAACCAGGCTGTTTCTAGTGTCGGAAAGGGGTGAAAAAAAAAAGGGCAAGTATAGGGCATGCTGATGCTTGTAGTTCTACAACCATCAGCATGCCCAGGGATGGCAGGGCATGCTAGCACTTGGAGAACCACAAGTGCCAGCATGGCCTGTCACTTGTGACGCATACCCCTCCTATCACATTAATAAAATATAGGGCCGGCCCCTACCCAGTAAAAAAAGAGTTACAGACTTACCGGCCTGGGGGTATTCAGGACCACTGACAACACTGCTTCTTCAGCTTCATCTGGAGGGACAGCAGACAGCGCACCGGAACATCACAGCCTGCCGCAGGACGCATAATGGAGCCTGCGGTGATCGCATTGATGTTCCGGTGGATCAGCATGCTCTTCAGCGTTAAAAATCCACTAAAACCCGGGAAATTCCCGGTGATCTGAAAGGGTCAGACCCAGGAATTTCCTGGGTTTTTGGTGGACTTATAACACTGCCACGTGAAACACACGGCACTGCTCCCAGAAAAGTCCCGGGTACAAAATACCGGGTTTTTCTGGGAGGGTGATGTGAAAGCGGTATTATTTAGACAGGATATTTACATAGAGAGCGATTTGTCTACAAGCCAGACACTTGTAAATGTCTATGTGGCCTTTCACTCCTAAATCTTGAATAAAGTGAAACTGGGTCTAAGGCCATTATGGTTTAAAAACAAAAAAGTAAATAAATGGACGGACTGTCTGGACCAAGTGGCGTCCATTGCTGTATCTGGGTAAATTTTAATAACGAGTGCAGAGTACTGGTGCATACTGTGAACATGTGCAGGTTAAAACTGAAGGTTTTAGGTTAGAGGAAGGTTAAAGGACAGCTTTGTTCTAATTGGGTGCTAGGTGTGTCCGATGATTTTATGACCACGTCCCCACAAGTCTTCTCAAGCGCAAGGGACTCCGATTTCTAGGTTTTTCCGATTTTAAACAATGTACTGTAGTAATGCAAATATGACAGTATTATAATGCACTCACAAAAGCATTGGCAAACAAGATATTTACAGTTGAAATAGTAAATTGACAAAATTTGGCATCATCATTTATATGTAAATTAAAGTTAAGTTTGTGTGCCCTATGTGGAACACATGGAATCATGCACAAAGATGTGATAATTTTTTATATGCCCCATAAGTATCCTGATAAACCAGTTATTGTTTAAGCAAAGTTATTATTTATACATCGATCTCACAATGCTTAGTACTGTAGGACAAGTTCTACATTGTTAGACTGGGCAACAGACTTGTTCTGCCCAACTTAAATGAAGTCACATGTTTGATTGAGACAGCAGTCAGACACACAGGACAAGAATCAGCTCAGGCATCAGTCAGAGTTTTCATTAAAATAGCTGAAGCGATAACCTAGCCTAATCATAAAGAAACACAGCAGAAGCATCTGTGAGATTATTCCATTAGAATAAATTTCAATATTTACATTTATTATACCAGAATGACGACTATGCATCCTCCTTGGAGAGTAATCAGCTGCATTAATAGATATGCTATTATTGCTAAATTCTAACATTGTGTTGCTTGTATTTGTGTTTAATGTTAAACATGTTTACCAGAAATGGTTGCCATGGAAACCTTGCTCTCTTTCATATGTGAAAACTTAGCCAGACACTGACTTCAGTGAATGGATTTGAGTCATGACTTGGTATTTACATTTGTATAGATGCAGAACACACTTTAATAAATATTAACAATTACCGACACTTATTTGTGAAGAACTCCTTGTTAAGTGTTTTACTAGCACAAGCATTCGCAATAATGAAGTATTTATGTTATTTTTATGCTTTAAATTGTTACTGTGTATATGAAAATTGTATGTTTCAAGGTAAAATCAACAGTGCATCTAAACACATTCTAAAGATGACTTTGGGGTTCATTGTAGTTTGTTCTCTTGAATTTATTTTGTCGGAATGTGAAGCTCTCTACAGCTATTAAATTGACCAAAAACATTATTAAATGCATTCTGTACTAGAGCCTAATCAGCCTATAAGGCAAAAAACCTGCAGCTCAGTGCACACCAGATTTTATTAATACATTTAATAAGCAATAACAAGGGTGGTCATTTGAGCAAGTGATCATTTATTACAGGAGCTATATCAGGGCTGCCAACTCCCTCATTAAAAATGGGAGACTCCTGAAATTCATACGTTTCTCCTGATATGCCGGGAAAGACAGCAAATCTCCCACAAATCCTGCCCCCCTGCCTTATTACAGCAATTCCTAGTGTTAATAGGGATTGGACGAGACTTGATGTGATTTCTGTTATCAAGCCCTAGCCAGCCCCAGGAACACCATGAATTATAGTGATGGACAGGGGGTGGAGCTTAATTAAACGAATAGCGTAAATTTTGTTGTTAAGCCCCACCCAAATACCAGCATCGATTTCTTCCCTCCCGGAGGGAAGAAATAGAAAGTCAGCAAGCCTGAACTATACAGTGTTAGGTCACAGCGGAGGGGGGGGGGGGGGGGGGGGGGGGGGGGGGCCTAGATAGTATCAACAGGGCCAGAAATACAGTTATAAATCTTTCCCAGGCCTCAAGAACTCATGTGACAGCTACTACACTACTGAGGCCTTACACACTGTTCCATTTGATAGTTACCTCTCTTCAGCCACCATTTTTGTGTATATACATATAGCAGCTATGAAAGCGATCCCATGAAATTGTTATTTGCAATTCGTACATTAACTTCTTATTCCAATATGAAGTAGGCCAAGGCATATTTAGTCACTTTGAAGATTACTTACTCCCTCCACCAAATTATTTTACCAACTTCCCCTCTTCTTTAGTCCAACTCAGTTATACGACGTGCACAGTCATCCTAAACACTAAGGTAGCAAACAGAGAAAACATGGACTCATTGCTCAGCTGTAAATGACAGTTTTTATGTGGTATAATTATTTGCATCCCTCATATTGCAACATTCAATAGGGCCGTTTTCTCCCAGCCTGTTTCGAACTGGCTGGGATATTGATTGCTTATGCCTCAAAGAGCACTGAACACGGTGCTCCGATAGGTGAGTGGCTAAACTAACCCCAACCCTTCCCCTTATTCTAACCCTAACCCTCCCCTTCCCTGCAGCCTGACCCTAATACTCCCTTCTCTATACCTAACCCTAAGACCCCACCCTCCCCGCAGCCTGACCCTAACCCTCCCCTTCTATGGTCCTAACCCTTTCTAAAATGGCCCCCTATTCAAAATAGACTGAGACAGCCGAAAAGTAACTTTCGGCTGTCTCTATTTCGCAAAGCGGACATCGGACCGGAGACTGCAACCGCCGCACGAGAAAGGGGAGTGACGGGAGTTCACGCTCCTCCTCTGTGCAGATTGACAGACCTCCATGTGTGCAGTAAATGCACGGAAGTTAGGATCCTGTACCTAGTCCCTAAATGAATAGATTGTACGCTATTATATTTATCAATGGCACTTGAACCCAGTGAAATAAACCTGTACTATGTGCATCAGAGCCAGCTATTTATCAAATATTTATCACCTGCAGACTCAGATGATTTAAACATGAAGAATAGAACTTGAATCCACCAAGAGGAAAAAAAAAAAAGCATGCATGCTCATTGTTTATGGAATCAGGGGCAGAATATCATAAGGTGGCTGCAACAGCAGTGCAAAAGGAAGAGAGATCATTTATACTAAACTTGTCTCAATTAATCCTGTGTTGTTTATAGAGCATTCATTTGAATAAGCTGGTGAATTTGGAGACATTATTTCATTAGTGAAATACTTTTCCATAAAAATGTTTTTGCTTTCCGCTTTAAATCCGTTCTGACTTCTTGGTTTAAAGATTGTTGGCTGCACCATTTACAATTTAATTTAGGAATAGGGATTACTTTAATTGCTTAGATCAAAGCAGCAATTTGTTTGTTCTGAAGCTTATTCATCTGCATACCACCATCCATGTTGACCAGGAAAGCTGATGAGTTTAATCGTTGTAAAGTATTTGCAGGCACACAAGTATACTGTATAAAACCAGTTAGGAGATTTATTGAGAATCGTGTATTGTAGTAGCTAAACAATTATAAGTCCACACGTTAGGTCATTTCGTCACAGATTCTGTGTTAAATAACAGCAGGAGGAGTGTTAGAATTGCATCTAGTGACTTACAATCATAACCAGGTTTTTGCCACTTTAGAATAAGAATTTCTTATATTGTATACATATTATGGTTACAATAGAGAGGTAAATGCATAAGGGTATTGAGCCAGTATTAATACATTAAGCAGACTGGTACAATGCAGCAAGTTGCCAGAACGTAGAAAAAAAAGTAGGAAAGGCTTCTAAGAATGTAACTGTGTTTGTCTTTAAGAACTGGATATTGTACATGTTCCGTACTGTAAATATGTAATACACATATGGGCAGAGCTGTCATCGGACATTGTTTTATTTTCTCTGCAACCTAATACAAAAACAAATAGATAATAGATCACATACAGACTTCTAATTTCACCCTTTTTTCCATATGGATGGAATGGGCTTTATTAATATTTGCATTATGCACATACATCTGTGTTTCCTGATTGGAAAACAATCCACACTACCCAGACTTCCAGACTACCCAGCTTCTTACAGGGGGGTTGGGTTATTTTCACGACATGGTATTACAATGCGTGATATAGTCATGCTAACAGACTGCGTACTAATCCAAGCTCCTGAACTGCCACTATTTTAAGTTCCGTGTTAAGGGGGTGGCTCCCAGTGTGATCGCTCAGATGTGTGGGTACTGCAGGTCACTGACATATCCTGCTTCCAGATATAAAAACACTCATAAATTGGATCATTGGACGTCTATGCATCAGAAGTTGGCCACAGATTACTTGGATTATTAAAACCCACCCACATATACATATGCACACAAGGCAATATTGAATAAGTTGATAACAGTCACACAGAATAAAGTATTTGTAGATGACATTGGCCCACTTAAAATGACACAGATTCTGCTTTTCAGCAGACAATGCAATTGTTTTGGGCCAAGAAAAATATGGTCATTATAATGGAATTTAGTTTGAAAGGACAAAATTTGTCATGAAAAGCCTACACTGTGAGATTACAATAATGCTCTTCAATTCTTACAGCATTTTCTGTAAACAATCCCTTGTGGGGTCCGGCTCTTTCCTTTTATCTCAGCAAGTAGCCAGTTGCAATGTGCTGCATCCTTATGGTAATGTTCATAAAATAGGGTCTTACTTTTGTTTTTTGCTTTATTTCAAAAACCCAACAGGGAAACATCTAACATCCACCCTGCAGGATGTCCAAAATGTGATTGCATTTACTTGCTGATGTGGAGTTGTATTTTACAGTACACAATAACAGAGTTCAAATATTTTTCAAACTATACTGTACTTTCTTTAATATAGAGTCTTATAGGCAGATGCAATGGCAATTTTGGTAGCATATCATGACCAGTCAAAGGAACCAATTTAACCTACAGTACACAACAAGCTAAAAGATGTGTTGCATTACTCAGTGCTACTCATAGTGCCATCAGACTGATGTCTCACAACATTTTTTTTTTTGTCTATGGAACGGAAACAATCAGACCCTTTTCTACTATGTTTGAGAGACAGAGATAGATTATATACATATATATGTAGTTTTAATTTCCTATTTATCCAGACTTAATAAGCAAATCTGTACATTTGCCTCCATTGCGGAGGCAAATGTACGGGTTTTGTGAACCAAAACTACATATGTAGAAGAACAGGGCATTCCCCTGATGTTAAATCCATGACTGGATATCTACCTAAAACCAAGCCCATACCCTCGAAGTGTACCTATTTAGCCAGTGCAATACCATTTTTTAATGGTCTGTTCTGGCTAAAAGGGCTCCTGTACCCAGTTCTGGCCCAGCAGTTTCCTCCCCTCCATACTCACCTTTCACTCCAACAGCATCTAATCACTATAGCAGAGCTGCAGGGACAGACTCGTGTAGCTCGGCTAAAGTGACAAGATTCTCTCCTTTGAATTATTTGTCATATAACAAGGTATAAAATGAGATTTTACACCTTATTCATGCAAATAAGAGAAGATTAAAGCCACGCCCACTTCATGAGACAAGCCATGTCCCCTTAATGAACACACCCCCGGGTGTACTAATTTTCTATAAAAAAAAACATTGGAGCTCCATACGGGACGCAGCATCAGACGGCTGCATTCTGGCTAATTACAGGTTATTTCCGTACCTGATGTATGTAAATAGCCTGATGTTACTGAATAATAACCAGCAAACACCTGAAAAGTCCTGACCCATCTTTATCGGGTAGAGATCAGTGATGCCTGGGTACATCAAAATTGATTCTATAACATAATGGTGTGTTATCTAATTCATGTAGGGATGACAATGTAGTAATTTTTACTTTTATTTTAGTATAGTATAGTCTGGTATAGTTTTATAGTGTTATATTTTCAACCTGCTCCCCCTTTACATGTGCATACACACACATCATTGTTTGAATATTATGATGCATTTGTGTGATATAGATAGAAGCATTTGCCTCCATGCAAACCATATTAATACATTTCTACCACTTATACTGGATTTTTTTTTTTACAAGAGCAAATATTACTCCTTTTTTGGCATTTGCTTTAACTGTTTATCAGCCCCTATATGTCAATTAACATGATATATACATCCATTTTCACAGTGTTGGGACTAGAGGCTTGTTAGTGTTTTGATAAATGTAAGCCATTGCTCTTTCATTGTTCCTGCCTTGTGTTAACATTCTGCATATTGTACATAGAACACATGTGTATCGACCAAATAACAGATATGCTGATCACAAATGTTTTAACAAAACAATTGTTTCTGCAAATGAATGAACTCTCTTTAGATTGATTGGTTAGGACAGTCAGTGGAATCCTTACAATCGGATTTATTTATAGTCTAACAGAAACTGCTTCTACTCTTAAAGGAGAATCACACTCCGAGTATTTGAAAACGACTTCTTCTGAAATGTTTTGCTTGCTTTTTCCAGATCAGAACACCAATGAGAATAACAGATATTTGCATTTTGTTGGAAGAGAAAATAAAGTGAGAGAGTGTGTTAAATAAACATCAGGGTCCGGATTCACAGTTACGTATGTTGTTTTAAGAATTGAGCTACTACACATGCGTAGTAGCTTGTTTACACTATCTACGCACCATTTCTGTACGTAGTTTGCATAAGCGAGGTCTTTAGACAGCAATCTACGTAGAGAAATGGTAGCGTAAATAAGCGTAGTAGCAGAATTCTTAAAACAACGTACGTAAGATGAAAACTACGTAACTGTGAATCCGGACCTAGATATGCTTTCTGCTTTACAGGAAAGACTTGCTTTAGTTTTAAACTATGTAGCAAAAAGCCTAATTAGCCTTTGTATACTTTATTTGAACCTGAATATCCTGCTATTGTGCATTCATGTGGCACTATTAAAATGAGTCTATTGAATCTTAATTCTAATTTTTCCCCTCAGTTATGTGACTTTGAATCGCCTTTCGTTCACCCTCGTGCTCTGCACATACTCATACGTCTGTGTAACACAACCCAAGTGTGTTTCGCCCAATCCAGACTTAAGAGCAATGGCACTTTCGATAGAGGAGCTGAGTCGCGACCACGGGTGGGCGTGACTTGGTATTTCCTTATACGGTATAGATATGGGCAACGCTCTGTACTCTAGAAGTTTGCAGGAGTTAGGGATATTAGCTGTGGCTATCATTAGTCCATCTGTGCGAGGGAAGCGGTTAGTAGAGCCATCACACAGTTGTGTGGATATAGCATGCCCTAAGATTGTGGATCCCCATGGACCTCTCATTAAACTCTGATCACAAAGTATCGGAAGTTAGATTCCAGTTCAGTATTATTTTATTTACATGTTTATTATTTTTAATTATTTCCCTTTTATCCTATGAAAATCCAACTTGTGTTGCATTAGAGCTCAATCTATCTATCATGTTATACAGGGTTTCCTTTGCTTTTATTGTCAATGGCTTTTTCGGCATGCTACTTGGTGCTGTTATCCTATAGTTTAAGACATATTTCCCAACTAATGCTGAAATCATTTTAGTCTGCTAAAAATGCCCTTAGACTGACAATTATATTAAATGGCCCCAAAAATAAGTTGACATTTTTCATTAAATTTGAACACCCACAACATATTTTCAAATCCAGAGAACAGAATTCTCCACATAGCTAATTTTACCATGCCAGTGTTTGGACTGGGAATGTACTTATAGAGATGGCTATGGTTTTTTGTCACCTTTGAAAGTCTGAGAATTAAAGACCATTAACAAGGTGAAAAATAACAGTGTGCCCTGCAGTAAAACTGGGATTGCCTCGTTAAATGCAGTTTATCCATCCTTGCCAGCTGGAATATGCAAATCCTCCTATTGGATATTACAATAATGATTATTTATAGGTGCATTTAAACAAATCGTCTTTTCTCTGGGCATACTGCCCGGATATACCAAAAGATCAGGACCTGACAGGCACACACATCCATGGGACTTGCATGAGTTTTGTTACCTCGGGTCATATCAGAACCATTGTGCCAACAAATCAGAGATACTAATTATTTCCTCTGTAGGTAACTAGCCCTACCCACTCTCCTAGAATTTATTCGCTCCGCCCAATTACTGTTAAGTCTTTTCCTCCTTTCCCCCCTTCCTGAATGTAATAATTTTAGCAGTTTATTTTAAATCTGTGTTTGTACTTAAAACTTCTTGGTTGCTATTGTAGTTTTCTGCTAGCTGTGCTACACATGCAAATAGACTAAGGCCTGGATTTACTAAGCTATGGAAAAAGAAAAGAAAAAGAAAAGTGGAGATGTTGCTCATAGCAACTATTCAGATGCTAGCTCTCATTTTCCTATTGCATAATAGAGAATGTCAGCTAGAATCTGGTTGCTATGGGCAACATCTCCACTTTTTCCACAGCTTAGTAAATCTAGCCCTTATAGTTCTTTCTCGATATAGATATAGATATATTCTTTATATTTTTTAGGAACCATATAGATTCTACACCGAAAGTAAATACATTTTGCTAGGAGTTATTTTATAAACAAGTGCCCGATTCACAAATAGGTTCTTAATGGGACTTATGCAAGTCCCCTTGACAAACAACATCAGCAAATGTGTGCACCAGAGTCTTAACTACTTCCGTACAGAACCCTTTATGCAGGGTTCTAAATGCATGTGTCCAAAACTCCTTCTGAAAGAGGGGAGTAACGTGTATTCCCCTCTTCTGTGCCGAATTACAGATCTCCATGCACATGGAAGTCACACAGAGATATATAGCAGGTTCCTAGTCTTCATATATATGTCTTTAGTATGGTGTTAAAATAAATATGTGTTTTTAAATTGCTGCTAGGATGTGTGACGCATGAAACCTTCCCGCAAACATGTCCAGGCGGAAAAAATACATGACTAGTCCTTCCCATTATTGCATATCGTTGTCGAGTCACATTCTTATTTTTATCTTTCAACAATTGCGCTCCTGACACATTATATTCAGTTAGATTTACTTTGATTGTGGTCACTTTTCCAGTCTGTCAAGATGTTTATTTAAAACTATACTGACCCTAGACCCTATTTACCTTCAATTTAGTTTGAGATTTAGGATATCCTTTTATTTATCCCAAGCATGTTTAAACTGTTCCACTGTGTTAGCCTCAACCACTGGACCATTTTAGTTGCTCTCCTTTGCACAGTCACTAATGTATTTATATCTTTCTAGAGATATGGTCTCCAGAACTGAAAACAGTATTATAGGTGGTCGTACCAACGATCTTGCAAAGGGGCATCACTACTTCTCTCTTTCTGCTACTAATTCCTCTCCCTATGCAACCAAGCATCTGACTTCCCTTTCTCATTGCTTTGTTACATTGCTTGGCTACCTTTAAGTCACATGAAATAAAGGGAGTGAAGGGTTAATTTATTTAACACGTAGCAAGATAAACTTCCGGCGTGGGTGGTGATTAGAGACTTGCTTACCTGATTGGAGCTTATGGTTCTCAAGGGGGAGGGGTTGACTCAGCAGAAGCTTCAAAGGAGCAGATGTCAGCATCAGAAGACCTCTCTTCACTTGGATTTGCCCGCCCTCCCACCCCATTGTGTGTGCGAGGTTTGCTTATCACAGTCCTGCCTGGGAGGAAAGCAGCGGATTTGTGTGCATGGCAGCATGGCGTGGAGGTGTGTATCGGAGATGAGAAGGATTTGGAGTTCGATCGCTGCCATGCTGTTATGTTTTGAGGTCCAAGCCCCGAGGTTGTAGAACCGTCTTTACGGACGGGCTCTCGTTACACTCCGATTAGAGTGTTGTGCCTCTCGGCTGGCGGGGTGCGCCTGGTGTGTGGGACCTCAGTAAGGTTTTGGTTAAGTTAAAGTCATTAAGTTGTTCACATTGGTTTGTTTACTGTTGATGTTTGTTTACATTATAAATTTTACACCGCTGCTTTCATTGGCCCCCATCAATATTTTATTATCAGCAGTTCTTCCTTAAGTTGACTGCTTTGATTAGGTTACTTAATAATTTAATAAAATTCTTTAGTTCCCACTAACGGTTGTCGTGTCAATTACTTTAGTATGATAAGTAAAAGGGGTCAAGGTTGAATCATCACCAACATCACGCATGGGCAGTTTATGACTCCTAGATCCCTCTCTTTCTCAGTAGTTTCTAATGTAGTACCATTAATGACATATTAAGCTTTTTGTGCATCATTTTGCTTTTTTTATAGCATTAAACTGCAGTTGCCACACTCTTGACCATTTCTCCAGTCTACCCTTTCACACCACAGCACGGTGCAGGCCATCTCAGGAATAACCCTGATATCGACCGGGGTTGCAGACCCAGGGCAACAGACCTGGTTTGACCCTTCCACACAGACCTAGGTTATTCTCGGGTCCATAGCTCATTGTTAAAGGAGTATTAGTTAATTTACAGTATAGACATTTCCTCTTAATGTATAATGACTCAGACTTCCCTACAAGTCTGAACACTGCTGCTTAAAGTTACTATACTAAATAGCACTGCAGAGAAATGCCCCTATGCCTTTTATATCATTTATCTTTAATTTTTTGTGAATTTTGCATTTAATACAACATATATGGGCCCGGATTCACACCTAAGAAGCAGACGCCACTGCAGCCTCTGTGGGAAGGGATGTAGATTAGCCAGGGAGAGTGTGCTGGTGACTCCCCGTGTGTAACACACACACAGGGCTCTATTTACTAAGAATGCATTAACGTAGCTCAGGCAAGTTCGAATTTGCTCTCTGAGAACTTCTGAGCTACGTTCAGGCTATTTACTAATACTCACCCTCTGTTGGCTGTCCCACGATGACATCTGAACTTTCTTCAGTCATTGCGGGCTTTCTTCATGTGTCTGAAAAGTCTGCACATGCACAGTGGCTCTGCTGGGACTTTGTAAAAAAAAAATGAAGTCCCAGCTGGCTGTCCCACCATGTCGGGACCGGCACCTGCGGGCAGACACGTCTTCGGTCCGGTAAGTATTTTAAGCTATATTATTGTGTTTTTTTATTTCTGTTTTTAAATTTTCAAATTTTTTTTTCATTCAAATTTTTTAAAGACGTTATTTACTTATATTCCAGCAGTCTACCCATATATATACCCCTTTTTCTCCCCCTAATAACAGCTATTAGGGGGAGAAAAATGGGGTTTTATGGGGAGATTGCTGGGAGAGAATTCTTAACGCCAGTCTGAAATGGCGTTATTTTAACTCTTAGAGCAGAGTATAAAACTCCGCTCTGAGGGTTAGTAAATAGCCAGCCCCATTGAAAACAACGGGCTGGCGAGGACAGGTGTAGTTTTACCGCATGGCCATGGAAACTGGTGATTTACATGGCGGTGCAGTGGTTGTAAATAGCAAAAAGTTCATTTTTGGAGTTATAACTTCATAACTCCAAAAATGAACTTTTTAAAGCTTTAGTAAATAGAGCTGATAGTTATTTAAGGTAACACACACACTGTTATTTAAGGTTGCCTATGGTACTAAAAACAGTGGGTAGGGAGAGGACCGGAGAAGTAGGTGCAGATACATGCGTATCCACACCTTCGGATCACACACTTAAGTATGAATCTGATCCATGGTCACTATGAAACTAACACCTCCACAGATATCATCTTGCTCCTGAACAGAATGTGTTATGGTATTAAAAAAAAAAATGCATACAGAAGCAGTGGCATAAAAATAATCGCTTCTGAAGGATGTTTTACTGCCTAGGTAATGACCCCAAACTACTGATTCAAGGATTGAACACATAAATGTGATACTTAAACAAGTTTAGACTAAGCTTGCAATTATCCCCATGATTGCTGGAAACAATTGTTGTTTCTCAACATTTTGCAGGAAAGTAAAAAGAGAACAAGTACCACCTAGTAAAGTAGGTCAATGTATGCAGCAAACATGATTAAATGCCTGATTGCCATACTTTCAGTTTCACAAAGAAAAATACATTTTGCCATGTTTGTTGTGCCGCATTTGAATGTGATAAAGGGACATTCAATCCACAAATACATGCATTAGTTAAAAGTCCTAATTCTCTGTAATTAACTCTTGCATTTAATTATCCAATGATACAGAATTGATTCAAAAAAGTTAAAGTCAAACAATAAATAAATAAAAATGGAATGTTTATGAGACATGTTTAAGAAATCACAATCTTATCAAGTAAAAACTGGACACAATGGCATTGGTATAACCATAGGGTAATCCTAAAACATGGGGTTGGATCCAGACTGTCGCAAAATACACTCGGAAGGAGCGGAAATGACCGCATTTTGCGTGTTTGCATGTGCATACATCCACTTATATTCAGATTTACCGTAATGTAAGGGTTTCCGACGGTGGGGCAAGACAGGATGCAATGCACACAACATGTACGCAAGGTGAGAGGTATTTTGAAGTGTCCAGTAAGGGCTGTATATAAAATACCATCCCCATTTTACATAGAATTAGTGCCTACATCTTAAGGTAGGGTCCTGCTATTGCATCTCCTTTGCATGAGAGAAGAGTGGTCTCCCTTCAGTCATATGGGAGATAATACAGTGGGGATCTGGTTACAGATATTCACTGCCACTGAACTCGGGGTTGAGTATAACAGCAGCAGAGGGCTGTATCAGCTGATTATATACACAATGGTTTTACCAGAGATATATTAAAAAAACAAAACATTTATGCTACTTAAATCCTTCATTCAATTCTAAAATTTTTATAAATATGTAAATAATAAAGTTGATTATTTATATTATGACACAGATTTTGTAAATACATTTAGAATCTAGAACCTATTACTAATAAAAAGAATTTCTCCTACATTCTATACTCACCCATCTCCTGCTCCCAAGACACTACTAGAATCATGAGGATCATAAGTTATTCTACCCCGTAGAGGCCTATAAGAGTCAATACTCCCTGGCAGGTACTCAGGGCAAGTTTGATGGTAAGCATTGTGCATTAAATATTTGGCAATGTAACTGCAATTTAACTGCAGCTGTGGCATGTCCATTTGGCTCTATTGACATCTATCAAATGTAATTTACTTTTAAACTCCTTATACCTGTCAGCCAGAGAACTATTACCATTACTATTACCATTAGTTCAGGGAGGGAAGGTTATTGTGGAAAAATAAATCAAAGCTGGATTTCTACTTTAAACCTAATTGCATTTTCGTTATTGCACTTACTTATCCAACATAATAACTTCTAAAATTCAATTTTTCGAAAAATTATATTTAATAAAAATAAAAGATTTTAAATATACCACTTCTGCTTCTTATAAATGTATACACATTGTTTATTGCAGTAGTTCAGAGTGATTTCAGTAATTTAGAAGAATCTTGAGTCATGCAAACATACCTCCCTAATTACACAACCAGAAACCTTAAAAACATGTTTCACCTGTAACCAGCAGGTATCTGGCAATAAGGACACCTGTATTTAGAACTCACAATGGGCTACAGCTTGGCAAGTCCTTTGCTGTGATAATATACTGCTGATTGCAGCCACAACTTAACCTAGAACAGTTTTCTACTGATTTCTGCAAGTAAAATACACAAAGGACCTGATGCACTTCCATTATTTTTAGGTGTAAGTACAACTATTTTTAGCACTGTGCATGTGCACAATGGAAGCAAGCATTTAAAAAAGTGATCAGAGTTTGGAAGGAAGGATAAAGAAGGTGCAAGTTCACAGCTCAGCTATACCATTTGTTAAAGTAAGGGGTGTTGGGAAAATACTCTACTTTTACACATAGAACTCATACACTACATAGCTTTATGTTTATATTATAAATTCGAGTTGAGCTAAAAAAAAAAAAAACTTGACCTCTTAATTCTAATTCTGGTTTCACAATTTATAATTGCCTCCCCTTGCAGTTCAACATAGTATTGCTCAGATCTACACCTGCACCTAAAATAAAAGTGTAAGTGTAACCCCTAAGTGACTGATCCACCTGTGTTCACATACTTATGCTCAACACTAATGTAAAGGGTTGTTACACTATATTAAAATAAAAACGTCAGCATTATATAATAGCTGTGAGCACAGAAGCAACCATTATTCCATTATTTCTCCTGAAACCCTGCACCAGCTAAAAGCTGGTATAAATGACTGAGAAGATAATTAGGGGATGAGTTAGAGCTGTATTTGTAGACACGAGCAAAACCATTTTGTTATGTAAAGGGAGGCAAATCTAAACTGTGAAAATACAATTAGAATTCATAGGTGAAATTTCCTAGCTCAACTCTAATATACAGACTGAACTTAAAGCTACGCAGTATGTGAGTTTTATGTGCAAAAGTAAAGTATTTTCCCTGCATGCAAAAGAATTCAAAATAAATAAGCACCCCTCACATTGCAACATGGTTTAGCTCAGCTGTACATTTGCACCTGTTTTGCTCTTACTCCCAAACTCTGGATCAGACAATTTTTGAATAAAACCCTTACTTATAGTTACAATACAGCCCTACACAACACACAATTATTAAAAAATAAAATGGTATAAAACACACTGCATACACTGTACTATTTTTATGTAATTTTTTAATGCATTAATAGTATTTTAATGTACTCAGGCATTATTTTATATAGATTCAAATTTTTACATGTTTGATTTTATTAGCTTAAAAAACAAGTCTTTATATAATTTTTATTGTGTTTAAAATCTTTATTATAATTAAACACATAAATGAAAGCAATTA
>WWET01000257.1:651333-662139 GCA_011038615.1 Limnodynastes dumerilii | reverse complement strand
GCCTAGCAACACTAGTATACTAGTGTTGCTAGGCACAGGAAGGGACTTGATGACGCAATTTGCGGCATCAACCCCCCCGTCCCGACCCCTATTTCAATTAAAAAACGGAGTAGTATGAGCCAAGGGGCGGAGCCTAATGACGCGATTTGCATAACATGCGTCATTAAGCCCCGCCCCCCGGAGGGAAGCTGCCAAAAGTCGGCAACCATGGCGTATCCGCACCCGAACTTGCAAGCGCATACGACTTTTTCTTTGCATCAACCTTTGACATAGTGCAAATGGGTTTTTTTGCAGACTTCAACAAAACCATTACATACGTTTCAGGTAATAAGAATTAATAAAGTGTAAGCAGCTGTTCAAATTATATATAACCACAAACCAAAGATTTAGATATCTGCTTGATGGTGAAGCCGTTCCTGCTGTTTACTGCTCAGTTTTTAGGGGTATGTTATATTTTGTTTATTTTCTAAGCTTGTTTTTGAAACACGTCCATTTATTTCTGTATTTATTTTTTAATGACAAATAACACATTTATCAATAAAAACATTTTAATAAAAATTTCTATGCGTGGATGCGCTTCCGTCTATGCGCTTGCGCTAAAAACAAGATACATGCAATTCACATTTTTATGCGGAAGGGTGTACATTTTACTAATTACAATAGCACAATAATAAGAATTGGTAATTATTTAAAATCTTGGTATGTTTACTCATAATAGGCCGGATCCTAACCTACGGGAGGTCATTATGGACGTAGTTGTAGCGGGTAGTGCACGCATCCTGCACTCCCCGCTAAAGGTAGTAAATTCCTACCTTAACTTTTACGACCAGGTCTGCGGCCTTACAGACTTCCTTCGCCCCGTCCCCTCATCAACATGTCGATCTCCGCCTTCAAGGCGAAGATACAACTGGCGTAAAAGGGGGGCTCAATGTCCTGATTTGTCTAGCTTGCGTATGCATAACATATTTTTTTAAGTTTAATTTCTATTAATATTATTATTGTTGTTGTTTTTGTTATCTATCTAAAAGATATGCCAAAGATTCTATGGGCAGGGGGCATATAGCCCCTTTTATCGACCCATGTGTGGCTACTATAGAATGTCCCCAGCTACTGCAGTGTTTGTGATTGGGTACTTATCTTTACCATGTGTACAACATATTTATTGTGCACACCTATATGTACTGTATGTTCTATTTAAATTGTCTGCATAGTATATCATGTCATATGTAACATTTCTTAGCTGTTTCACCAGATTGTGCCTTAGAATTGTTACACCAGGTTAGATTGTTGTAGCAGTGAAATGTATTACCATTATTGCTAAGTTTGGTGGAATACAGTAAATGCTGGAATTCCCTATATTGACCCTGATATTGGTAATTAAAAAAAAGTCAAGAAAGTGTTTTCATTGCAATGAAGATTTTTTTATTATTATTAAACTGAGTATGTGTATTTGTTTATATTTGTCTTTGTGTAACTATAGATGCTGCTGGGACTTTGAATCAGTAAATATTGGCAATTTGTGGTTATACAAGCGTCACAATGCACTGACAACTCACCACCCATCAAACATCCCATGTGTGACCTCCTAGTGGCCCTCACCTCTTTAAACCACTAACTTAATATAATGGAAAAAAAATACAGATACAAGTTTTTGGGAACAAATAAAGTTTTATTAATTTAACTAAATAAATTGATTACTAATAACTATAAATGATCCTGACGGATCTGAAATTATCATTAATCAAAATTTTTGATGGGGGCCTCTTGTAACTTCTTATCACACCACCAAGAGCGCCATAAACAATAACAATTAATACAAAAAAACTGCTTTAAAATAAAGTAAAAATAAGTTATTAGGGACTTTGGGCCTGCTCCAGACCTACGCCAATGCGCTGTGCTTACTAAAGCACAGCGTATCGGCGTTCACTTTCCCCAACACTCCCCCAGGCGTATTCTGAAGGCTACCCTAACTTCAGCCGGCATAAGGAAGGGGCCTTACGCTCGCACAGGAGCGTATGGCCGCTTAGCACGCCTTCCCACCCTCATTTAACTATCTCCCCCCGCCCACCTACACTAATCTGAACGTAGGGACGCTGGGGGACGTCCCCTCCAGCGTCCCTACGGCGCTGCTATGGACGCCCGATTCACGATCGGGCGTTGCCGTAGCGACGCCGTGCAACATCTGCCCCGCGCATGCGCAGATTGGCTTTTCAGCCGATCTTACGCTTACGCCCACCGTCCTAGCGACGGCGGCCGTAGGTCTGGATCAGGCCCTTTGTGTGTTTGTACATCGATCCTGCTTTCCTCTAACGGATGTGTGCTCAGAGTGGTCACCGGCCACCAACTGTCAGTGGTTGAATGGCTTGACAGCACTCCTCTGCTGGCATGGGGAGCGGGGAGTACTGAGTGCTGTCTCACCTACTAGCTGCGTTGTTACACCCCTGCCCATAATCCTTTTCATCTATGTTAAAATGAGATATAAGCACTTCTCATCTAAGCCATGTCAAGGCTCAACAGTATAGGAAAAGCCAATGTATGTACATGAGTTATCAGGGTATGGTAAGTTTTTTCAAATAGTTATCATTTATAGACTTTCAAATTGGACACTTCTTTATCTTTAAGCACCAGTTATCTAAATCATTAGTCTGTACTGCTTGATTATATGATTCTTGTGAAACCATAGTTCTCCTTGAGAGACGCATCAGGCGTATTGTGATCTCCACAGAGCTTTCATTTAATGTTTTTTATTAGATAAGTAATAAATTTAGACTTTTATTATACTGCCTAGGGAGTTTCTGTCTTTTCAATCAATATTAGTCCTTGTGTGACTTTTTTCTTTTCAATAAACGCAAGCACAAAGGGACATTAAAAAAAAAACTTTCTGTATGGATCATTTAAAAGATGGTTGTGTAAAATTCACATATTAAAAAAATTGTAAAATTGACATATTAAAAAAAAAAAATAATATAAAAAGTTTTTTTTCTCCCCTGTAATGCTACTTTTTATTATGCACAGACAAAATTATTGTATTGAATATAGGCACTAATATAACTGCAGGACTCAGTCAGTGAAAAAATATGAAGACTATTTTATTTGTTTTTCCTTTTTTTATTAAAATAATATCTGTAGAACCAAGGGCAATCTTTTATGGTAAATCACAATGATCTGCTCTATTCATAATCAGAACCAACCTATTTCTGTGTGTTTTGTCTGTTTTTGGAAAGTCTTATGTGCAGAGACCTCCTTATACTTTTGTACTTTTTTCCTTTCCGAAACAACCCCAGGGGCTAGATTTACTAAACGGTGGAAAAGGAAAAAGTGGAGATGTTGCCCATAGCAACCAATCAAATTCTAGCTCTCACTTTTCTATTACATACAAAAAAATATCAGCTAGAATCTGATTGGTTGCTATGGGCAACATCTTCAGTTTTCCTTTTCCACAGTTTAGTAAATCTAGCCCCAGGTCTCCTTCCAAAGTCCAGTTTTCTGGTGCCCATGCTCTTGGTCACTCCTAACCTCCTTTTATTACTATCCTATAATTACCTGACATACCAAAATTTTATCAATGAATTTTATACTCACTCATAATAAATAAAGCATCTACATTCATAAAAGATTTAAATCAAGTCATCCCATGCCATGGATTGTGCTTGTGTGTCTAGATAAAAGTTCAATGTGTTCAGTGAAGTCAGTCTGAGGAAAGAGCAGTGCATTGTGTAATGAACTTTAATAATATAGTTTGGCAACTAAGCCATTGGACAGCCCTGTTTCCTTTATTACTTTATAAAGCCAATGACATGAATATTACAAGGTTATGAATTAACGTCAAAGGAAGAGTTACAAAAGCAATATTTTGTCAAGGGTTGGGGTGTGTGGGTTGTTGTCTACATTCAAGACTTTGTGATTCATCATATCAAATATACAGCAAGAGAGATTTTTTTTTTTTATCTCTAACATGCTTTTTGTTTTGTTTCTGTGTACATTGAACTGCAGCTGTGTGAAATATATTTTCACCAACTAATGTAGCAAACTTTAGTTCATAAAAAGCATGCCATTTTGGAGAAAAGCAGTACAGAAAGAATCCCAGATGGGTATTAGAGTGAGACATTACAGAAAATATTTATTGCTAAACAAGATTTTTTTTGTCTGTTTTTGTCTTACATTTTTGACTGTTTTTGTCTTACATTTTTGACAATTTAATTTAAAAATGACTACTTCGGTCACTGGCTTTTTTCCCCCTTTTTTTTTAAATCTATCTGTCTCTCTGTCTCTCTGTCTCTCTGTCTGCCTATTTATCACAGCGCTGAGGTCCTGAGTTCGATTCTCAGACTAGGCCTTATCTTCGCAAAAATATGCACCTGAGTGGCAAGTACACTCCCCTTCTTATGGATTCTTACTAATTTCCGCGATCATAGGACTACCTTAACTCTCCGTGTATCTTTGTGCGGATTTTTCTAAAGTACGTCTGTACTTTGCAAACCCATCCCGTTGTGCCCTATTTTAATGCCTCCCCCAACCTACTTTTCTTAACTTCTTACTTACGGAGAAGTGGCACGCCCCTTATTACAGAGCTCATTAGGCACGAAGTTAAACTCTGTGCATAATGGGTTTCCATGCGCAACATCTGGATGGCACATGCGCAATTTGGAAAAATAAATGTGCACGTGGCATATTTGTATTTAGGTATGTTAAGAACCATTCATTTGCTGTAATGGGATAATTAATGTTATTCTCTTGACCTGTTGGAAGTTTTAATGTTTTAGTTGATTGATATATAATTTTACAACAATATTTGAAATAACATTTAAAAATAAAAATGCTGAAGAAAGAAGCACCGTGGTGGTGTTTCTGCAGACCAACGCGTTTCGTCGGCGGGAGTATGTGGTCCTGCACTGACTTCCTCAGGGATGTGAACGTCCCTGAGGAAGTCAGTGCAGGACCACATACTCCCGCCGACGAAACGCGTTGGTTACTGCAGAAACACCACCACAGAGCTTCTTTCTTCAGCCTGTGTCAAGACCCCTAAACGGCACCTTTAAAATATTCTACAACCTACTATCACGGAGCAGCGTCTCCCTGAACATCAGCAGCATTTGCTGCAAAGGACCGCATATGCCTAGACACCAAAACGACTGACACAGATAAGCTCTGCCTTTTATCTTTCTACAAACATAGACTTTTTGAACTATTTGGAACTTTTTAACATTTGTTTTATGATTTATGCGATTAGCATCTTTTTAAACCTGTGCAGTAAAGCTAGTTTATTTATATCAACTAAATGTGGCACATCTCTGTTTTATCACCCAAGTGAATTAGTGCATGTGATAAAGAACCACCACAATAAGTCTTATATACTGGTTGGTAAGGGTATTTGAATTGATTCATCATGATGTGTACATGAGTTTAATATAACCAGCACATCCTTTATATCACTCTGAGACAGAAAAGAACTCTTCCCTGCTTTATACTCTACACCACCATTCTACCTTTACTCCGTTAAGCCCCAATTTAAAATTAAGAACAAACTGGCCGTAAAGAACAACTGTTTAGTTTGTGGCGCCTGATCACTAATTTGATTACCAACTAACTTTTTCAGGACTTGGTACACTTACAAGAGCACCTTGTGAAAACAGGCAGCCCCTGCACCACCAGGCAAAAACAAACAGTATACCATTGACTCTAATTGATACCTAATTAAGTACACTAAGTAGTTGAAACAGATGAGCGCTGATTGGAAATATTCTATACATTCCCAATATATATATACTTTACCAGCAAAGCACTAATGACAGCAGCAGCAACCATGCCCCCAGGCAGAACACATTTACACATGGGCAGTGTGCCATGCCCTCCTCATTTTTTTTATTGGTTGTGCTGTAGTCACATGCTTCTCCCTTTTTTATTTTTCTATTGTGCCAGACCAAAGGCATCATTTGACTATTGTATAACCCTAGTATGAGTAACACCAGACTTGTGAAACTAATTATACCTGAGAATAATAAAAAGAAATTCTGTAATTGATGTGTCTCACAGAGGAACCTGTGACAAGCATATGAACATGCAAACTATTGCACGTTATAGTTAAATTTCCTGAGAACATAACATTCTACAACTGATTCTGAAACAAATTAATTCTGAACCTAAGCAAGATGAATGTTTTGAATTGTAATTTCTTTTGTACTGTCTTATTACCTGCTCAGAATGCATTAGATTAACTATGATTATGTATAGGGATAAATAGAACAGAATATAATTTTATTGTATCCTCTTTCCTTAATGAAAATGATTTCTGTAAGCATGGTTACCCAGTAAACTCGATGATACCAACAACATGACAAAGGATTTTATTTTCAATGAAAAACCAGGCAGCATTAAACATTACTCATGTAGTAAATCAGCTTCCTGAAAATTGCCTTTTACAGTCTATGTCAGACATTGAGACAATATTTGCACATTAGGTAAAACAGTTTTAAAATAACATATGTACTACTGTTGTGTCTAATGAATGGGGAAAACAGATTGATCAATTCATTTTTAACACACACCTTACCAAAGAAAACAAAGCATTAATAAACAGGGCTGGGTGTAACTATTGTAAACAGGGTCAAAAAGGGTTTGTCATGTTATTTCTTTAACAGTTATGAGGCTAGATTTACTAAGTTTGGGGTTTGGAAAACTGGAGATGTTGCCCATAGCAACCAATCAGCTTCTAACTATCATTCTCTAGTATGTAATAGGAAAGTGAAAGCTAGAATCTGATTCTTTGTTATGGGAAACATCTCCAGTTTGCCAAACCCGCTGTTTAGTAAATCTGGCCCATGGAGTAAAGAAAGTCTGAGGTTTCTTATGTTTTCTATTATATTCTGTTGGCGTGTGACACTGACTTTTCAAATCTTTTCAGATCCTGGAGGGAAGAGTTAGAGGCAGGTATGGGGGTGGGACTTAATGACGTAATTTATACAAATTTAATCATTAAGCCCCACCCCTTTCCATCACTACTATAATTAATAGTGTTTAGGGCTTTATGAGAGGCAAAGGGGCCTCTCGTGTGGGAGATTAGCCGGCTCTCCCGGGATAGTGGGATAACTGCCTGAATTTTGGGAGTCTCCCGGATGACAATTCTGAACTAACCACTTGATGGAAACTGCGCTGATACCATGAATCTGGGAAATGGCCATAATGGAGGAGCTCAGGGATCTTAGCAGTGGTGGTTATTGTGGAATACACAAACCACACATTAGCTAATTCCCTACAGCGGTGCTTACTGTGCATGCTGAGCTGTCATGTCCCTGGGAGAAGTAGCTACTTCTAAGCAGGAGCCATGGCTCAGTTGATCAAGTGTCTCCGAAGCAGTACAGTTAAACAGTTCTAAGGGTGGGTGTGGAAATGGAGGTTGACAGACTAAAGCTTTGTCTAGGGTGTCAAGAGACTTAGCACCAGCTACAGTTCTAGGTTATAGTTGCCAAAGGTCACTCAATTCCAGGGGTTCCTACCTTGTATTTTACAGGGAATATATGCAGTAAAATATACAAAATTATAGGGGGGGGGGGGTTATGACAAACTTCAAAACTTCTAGGACAAAATGTGTAATTGAGTTGCAACCACAAGTACAAAAATATGAATGTATAAGTGGTTTACTTGCCAACACAATGTTCTTTCCGTTTGGTGGTAACTAGATATTCAATATTGATGTACTGCATTGTTTTGATAGGCCCTTTATTACAGTCTTTATAGCTGTGAATTCCCTAAGCTTTGTTCTGTTGGATGGAGCAGATGTAGTAATACATTCTGGGAATCCCCAATATTAGTCACGCTGAAATGAATGCAGTTGTGGTAAGAGCACTTACTTTTACTGGTGATCAGTCTCTCTCTTTGGCTTGTTTTAAAAATATATTTGGTAAGGGGTTTATAATGGTGCTTGTGGATCCTCTTTCTGTGTATATTAACTACATGTAGTCCAGTTCAAATCATGTACTAAACAACTAATACATTTCATTGTAATATCAAGTTTCTCAGGGATTTGGAGGTTGTTGGGCTATTGTGTTACAAGTAGAGCACATTGAAAGTCACTTAGAAGTGAGAATGGGGTAAGATCATTTAAAGTTTGCTGAATTATAATTATCTTAACATAAACAGAGCCGCACTAGCTAGAGTACACAAATAAAGGAGTAACAGGGACTATGGTGCTATCCGGGACCCCACACACAAATAATCAAGACAAATGAGCACAGGAGGGAGGTTGCCGACATGTAAAGCCAACTCCGACATGGGGGCTCTAATGGATGCACACACAATCTGAAGTAGAGACAGCACTACATAAGTGGATTTAAAACATACATTTTAATGGGAAATCATTAAAACAGATTAGGGCGAAAATAACATCAAAATAAGCAATTGCTGAATGTGGACCCAAAAGCAGTAGAGTAGATGTGAAAAATCAATCATAAAGTATGAGCTGAAAAGGACCGTATACCAGTACCATCAGAGGAAAGCCGCTCACTAGCTCAGGAATGTAGGGAAACCCTGATCAAACAATTAGTGTCCACAAGGACACACTTCATGCTTCCGCGCAGTATCTCTCCCTACTCTACCTCAGTGACTGAGTGGCGTCCCCTGGAAGAAGAGAGCAAAACAAAGTCTGGCAGCTGGGGTAGTTTCTACTCGATGAACCTCCGATGCACATGAGATGGTAAGTAGGAGGAGCTGCCAGGCCAAAACACCCAACACGCGTTTCGCCCTGGAAAGGGTTTGTCTGCTCCTGTGCTCCTTATAATTATCTTAGCTGGGCCAAGTGGATATATGTTTCTATGTATTGTGTAATAACACAGCTAACAATCTGTTGTAAACACAACACATCATTGCTTGTAGAAACACATATAAGCATTTCAAAATGGCTTTTTTAATTAACTGTTTAGACCTAATATTGGTCAGTGTATTTATAGTGCAGGCTGTCCAAAATATCTGACTACCAGTGTTCCTATCCTACCTGGGTATGGTAAGGAGAATAAAATGTTGGTAGCTGAGGACATTGCCATAGTGCATGTATAGCATGAAGTAAAAGGAAAATACATTGGCTATATGCTATTATGGCTTAACTATAATTGACCAATGAAAACCTAAATGATGGCTTGAATGTGCTTTATTAACTTGTGTTCAAGAAAGAACTGTTTTCATTACAATCTACATGTACTTTGCATAGAGCCAACTTTCATCTTTATTAATCTTTGTGGACTCGTGCAAGACGACAACTTATGATTGTGATGCTACTTTGGCTGTTTCAAAGGTTATTGGTCATACTGTAAAAGAAGATTAGACAATGAAGAAATAGATGTATGTAGCACAAACGCTGTATATTAATGTAAATGGATATCATCTCCCAGCTTGTAATGAAATGACTATGGAGTTGATGTAGAGTGAATTCTATGTCAATTTACCAACATTCATTTTATTCATGTTCAAAAGATGACCATAATCATATGTGTAGGATGCTTGTGCATATCTGTCACTTAACATAAGTTAATATGGCTGAGGAGGTGAAGCATAGGTGAAAGTTAGCCACACACTAAACTATAATTGGACCATCAGCCTATTTTATGGCTAATAGTCCCAATCAATGACTGGTTGGCCCATTATCATGTAGTGGAAGGCATGAGCCGATTTGGTCCAAAAATGCACTGATCCAGTAATCAGAATAAGCAGGATTCCTGAGTGATCCCACTGGCATCTTGCCGTCATATGAGTTTCCGTGCAATACAGTGGGGAGATATTCCCAATTATCTGGCTTATCATCAAGGACATTGTGTGTTATTTAGGGGAGTTTAATGTAGTCTGAGTTCAGTAAAGGGGAGTGTTCTTGCAATAACGACACATGCAGTCATTCAGTTAAGCACATTCCGATATATATGTGTCTTGGAGGAACCATAGTGCCTCTACTGAGGGAATATATAAATGCATGTTTATGTTAACTTGTTGTAAAGGAGGAACAAATGTTTTAAGATATAATATGTCCATTTTGCCAACAAATCTACATAAGCCTGAGATAAAAAAAATTACATTACAGTTTAGTAATTAGCACGTTATACAATAAGTTATATAATAATTATTATTTAATTAGAGTTCATCATTAGGAATGTAAAAGTTGTGGTATCAGGTATCACAAATTTTCCTTAGGGCCCTAACTGTATATTTAAACATTTCCTTCACATATTTCAATAGTGTAGAAAAGCACGTTATTACAGTAGGTGCACACTGGGTATAAGATCACATACAACTTTTCTTAAATTATTAAGTATGTAGTACATTTTTAAAATGTTCTTAATATATACCCTTCACAGCTAACATACTTTTCATGTTATATTGTAAAAATATGCTTCAGTCTGCACACTGCTTTGGATCAATACTTACTCATAAAAGAGTTTAATTTTTAAAGTTAGCCGTCTCCTAACTTGTCTCTCCATGTGTTTCATGCATAAGTTATTGACGAGCAATGCATTATTAGTTTTCAACATATTATGCACA
Organism: Limnodynastes dumerilii; assembly: GCA_011038615.1. Taxonomy (NCBI): domain Eukaryota; kingdom Metazoa; phylum Chordata; class Amphibia; order Anura; family Limnodynastidae; genus Limnodynastes; species Limnodynastes dumerilii. The sequence goes on along the minus strand of WWET01000257.1, from coordinate 651,621 downwards.
AAGATCAGGAAGAGAAAGATTAACTCAGGAAATGTTATACAGGAAGCGCTGAGATCAAAAGCTATTGGAACATACTTATTAAAAACGTAACATATTGTAAATAGCCACAAGTTGAAAATAAAACCGTTTGCCTAGTGTTTTACGTAGTGTAAAAAGGTATCAATAGCTTGTGTACATAAGTAAGTATGTTTTACCAACAGAATAAAAGGTGGTTCGAGACAGATGTTATTTTTCTATGATTAAGTTGCCAAGACAGGATTTAGTTTGGAATCAAATTAAAGGGTATAT
>WWET01000257.1:603361-632799 GCA_011038615.1 Limnodynastes dumerilii | reverse complement strand
ATTAATTAAATAAATAAATAGATCATATAAACAATAAAAATATTTAAATTATTTTAAACTTCTCAGACAAGTCCATGTATGGCCCGTTTAGGAATGAGATGCAGACCCTAAATACTTACAGTATGCTGGAACACAGGCTGTTATACAAGCTGATTTTGTCAGGTTGAGCTCACACTTTTGCTAATCCATCAAATCAACCAGGGATACATGAAGATTACATTAAGTAAATGTGACAGTTGATTTCAGGAGATTAATGACGCTCAGTAGGACATCTGCAGAACTCAAAGAGTAAGTACCCCTTACAGATTAAAAGCCTTAGAACAGACAATACCTTACAGGCGGTTACATTTGCAGAATTTTAGGTTTTTACATACAGAATATTAGATTATCATATCTTGGCTCCAAGATGGCACAGATTTTTAGCAATCACCCATAGCTAAATTCCATCAATCCCTGAGGGTGACTTCCGGAACTCATGTCATGGAGATGCTTTCTTGTGGTGCTTTTAAAGGGAAGAATGTACAAAAGATAAAGCAGTCTGGAGAGATTTGACTGTTCAGAGAGTCGCTGACTAATCCAACTTTGAGAATCAAAGCAAGTCATTGGGGATTGTGTCAATTAACCTTTCTTGTGGCATGTTGATTTCTTTGTTTATGTACTTATTCGAGTATTCATGTTAAAGGGAGTTAGCAACTTTTAGCACATTTCTGTTCGCACACTGACACATACTGATGGTCAAGTTTAAGACAGTAAATTCTGCAGCCCTTTACTCACCTATTTTATACATAAAGCTGTTTTTAACATTGCCAGCTCTTACGTTTACTGCACTGACAGCAGCTCATAAGAATTGCATGTGCTTCTTTTTGTTGCTGGCTGTGTTCTGGTCCATTATGCTTGATGTAAAAAAGAACCCTCTCTTTTCCTAATTTTATGTCTGCACAATGCATATCCTTTTCAAAGCCAATCATTTTAAGCAATAATCTTAATGTATCTAGAGAGATTCCCATCTGTTTTCCAAATGTCTTTGGTACAGCATGTCCCTTTTCATACAGCACTGAGCTCTGTGCTTCATGTTATAGAAATTGTAAGCTTCCAGCTACCATGATTACAGCAAAGGAGTTTAATATAAAACAGACAAATAAAAATAATACAAATGGGGTAGGGATGTAGGGCAGTAGAAAGAGAAACACTTTCTAATATGTAATGGCTGTTGAAATGGCACTGATTGACCATTAACAGCAACTACTGGACAGGGGTGTCATTAAGTGAAAAGGCTAATGGTGTTTTATTTGAGATGAAGTGAAAAGGATAAATTACTGACTGTGACCCTTGTACATGCCATAAAAAACATGTCTACTCTTCTTATGTCTACTATACTTTAAAAACACTTAGCCTTAATAAACAGGCATTCATATACAATCATTGAATGCAATAACTTGCTCTCGATTTATCATTTCAAGATTTTTAAATAAAGTTCTTAGCTTATGTAAATACTTTAATTACAGATAACTAATCCATTATTGTAAGTATTTTATTTCTCTCTTGTCTCCTTATGATTACTATGGTCACTAAAAAGGTCAGCACACAGGACAAATGTATTATTTTACTTTACTGTACTCTGTAATACTTTGTAGTGAAATCTCTTTATTGAAAAATCTACAATTTTTTTATTATAATCATTTCTTCCCTGCCTTTTTCACCCACTGATGTCCATCAAATAATGCCTTTCATTTAAGTGTATTTTCTTTTTAAAGAACCAGTGATATCGAAAGGCCAAGACCTTAAGGATATTTCAATAACTTATCAATTAGATGAAATTGTTAATGATTCTGTGTTTGCTTCAAACCTCAAATAGACATCTCCAATGTAGTTTTATGTCATTAAGCCTGCAGTGAATGGCAAAGGACTTCTGTTTGTGTTCTGTCTTTATAAGTAAAGCCCTTTTTGAAATGGCAAATCACTTATATAGAATCTAATCACTGTAAGTAGCCATAAAGCTGTGTCTGCATTTGTCGGAGCAAGTGGAATTCATATGATGTAGTGTGTTCATGTCAATATAGGGTTTGTGATCATACATTTAGAAATGTGCAGACCTTGGTAAGAGAAGAATATAGGTTTCTGAACATTCCTTGGAATTGTGAGCACTTTGGATGTATTTATATGAAAGTCATTGGTGCTAATGAACCTAGAATGATTACAAATGTACCATAAAAACTCACCCTTGCAGGTGAAAATGTATACAATTGCATGATGGAACAAGTCCATTTAAGGAAAATTAAATGCTGCAATTCCAGTCCTTAATAGGAAATATGTTCAATTGTTGGGTAGACGCTCTAAGCTGGTTTTCCGTAATAAGAGTAATGCCAATAAATCTGTCTAGTCTTTGCTTATTTTGGTATTATGTACAGTTAGTGTCCATTCATAGACATTTACCGGTCCAATATAATTATATGCAGACTATTAAATTCTAGGGAGACACAAATGACATGATTTAGAATGAACTACTTTGATTTTATTGACGGCTCTAATTTTCAATAGTTTGAAGGATGTCCTTAGTATATAACAGAGATTTATCTGAATAAAAAAAAAATATATATATATATATGTATGAGGGCTGATTGTTGCTGGCAATGTATATATAAACAGCGCTTGGCACTCATATACGGAGTGCTAAGCTCTTCTTTAAGCTGTCATCCTCTAACAGCTTGTCTGCACATGTGTAGAATGCACCTCCCTGGGCCTGAGCTTGGCACCTTATGCTCCTGGTCGAGTGTACAGTTTTTACTATCACTTACCACTATTCTATAGTTATTATTTATTTAATAACAGGTTTTTATATAGCGCTATCAGATTACATAGCGCTTTACACAGAATATTTCACATTCACATCAGTCCCTGCCCCACTGGAGCTACATACTAAGGTCCCTAACACATACACACACACACACTAGGGTTAATATATTCATCAGCCAATTAACCGGTATGTTTTTGGCATGTGGGACACGGGGAGAACATACAAAATCCACACAAATAAGGCCTAGTCCAGGAATCGAAATTCATGACCTCAGCGCTATGAGACACAAGTGCTACTCACTGAGCCCCTTTGCTGCCCCTAGTTAAATAAATATTTTGATTTGAACCTTTGAATAGCCTTGATCACTATTGTAGCATGGCTTATAATAGAAGAATGGCGATCCACTTACCACATGGCTTACTAGGTCATGGTTCTGCTTAACTTTAACTCCACCCTCCAATGCGGCAAAACTTCCCTTATGCAATTGGAAAGTTAGGCACAGCTGAACCGTGGGAGAAACAGAAACAGCCCCCTGGGAAGGAAGCACAGTTAACCTGGAATAATAACGTACAACAGAACATGTGCATGCGTCCTCCAGTCAAAGCACTCCACTTACGCATTTTGCGTAACTTAAGTGGGGGCCTGGATGCAAGTTACTGTGGTTGATTCTTCCAAATAGAGTGCCCGTTTTTTACATTTTAAAGACTGGCACATGGCAAAGCCAATTCCATTGCATGGCAAAGAGAGAAATAACTTGAAAAAGTATGACAGTTACTAGAGTTATGAGAGTTACGAGAGTTATGAGAGTTACTTGAGCCTCTTTTACCCTCATATGACATATTACATGCAGTTTTCTCTCATAGTGCTAGTGTAACTGAAGGTAGACATTTGATCTTTCTGTTCGAGTGCCAAGATTTGTTTGAAAGTATATTTGCACAAAGTATGTAAACTAGGGACCGGATTCACACTTGCGTGTGTGATCCGTAGGTGCAGGTATACATGTATCTACACCTACTTTTCCAGTCCGCTCCCTGCCCCACCTCCGTCTTTAGGTAACTTATGGCACTTACGAGTGCCATAGGGCTACCTTATCTAACCGTGCGGAGTTTCCTTCTTAAGAAGGAACCATCACACAGAAATTGCCTCTCCCCCGGCCCTCCCCGGCTCATCTAAATCCCTCCCCTCTCCCACTTCTACCTAATCACTCCCCAAGGCAGCTTAAGGCCACCTTTCTTTCTAAACTACTCCGGCAATCTACGTACCTAATTGGTACGTAGATTGCGTAAATAACCTACTATGCATGTGTAGTACGTCATTTACTAAATGTACGCACCTAAGAAGCAGAAGCTTCCAAGGTGTGAATACGGGCCTAGATCTTATTTCTTTGAGTTGGGCCTTGTAGAACCCTTCCCTGGCTCACCCGTCATACAAAATAACAACATTAGTTATATGGGGTCAAGAACAGGATGTACAACTGACATTAGGTTTGAATTTTGTGAATAGAAGGTTTGCATTTAATGTAACACTTTTTATGCGATGAGCTATATGGATACAAGTTTACCTTTTTAAAATAATACTTAGAAAACGACAGAACTTTTTAAATAGGTGGATACCTCAATGGATAGGAACTTGTAATGTCTTCTATGTCTCAAGATCCAATGCCACATGAGAAAAGTAGGAGTAAATACGGTTATTCACTATATGTAAATGTAAAAATTATTATTATTATTATTATTATTATTATTATTATTTAATAACTAACTAACTCATACTGTTTATGTGGTAAAACAGAGAGGTGCAGTGGTCTGAAAAAGGCAACTAATATTTTCAGACATTATTCATCATTAAATGAAAAGACAGCTCTTAGCTATCTGGTAAAGTATCACATGTTTGAAAAACTATTTTAATGGAGCACTATATTTACTTTAAGAAATTCATAATTAATGAGCTCTTTCCTTTGGTAATGTGCTCTCAGCAGAAAGTCACATTATCTAATCTAAGAGATTGTACACCCACACAGAAACCTTTATTAACGTCTTTCAGTCTTTGATTAAATCATAACCGAATCAATAACTAATATATATACGTCACTCCGATATACAATGGATACAAAGCTTGGCACTCGCTGTCTGTACATATAATACAATCACATCAACAGATGTAGTTCCAACGTTTCAGCTTTATTAGCTTTCTTCAGGGAAATATATATATATATATATTTATTGACTATACATGTAAAAAGGCACATAACTTCCAGGTTGTACATCTACTTATTTGCTCATTTTTATTTACTGTTACACCTTCTGTGACAGCTTGAATCTTGCCAAAAAAATAAATTGCAGTAATGATTCCCAGATCAAGAGTGTAACCTTATAAAGTAAACATGGTCTTGCCAAGGTGAAAAAATTACACCTCCTTGCTGGTTTAATCTTAACTCTTATTTAGGCCCTCGGAAAATAAAAGGCCCACTATATATAGTGGTCATATAAACAACCTTGCATTTGTGGTCTGTTCTTCCATTGGAGAATTTGGTTTATTGATTGATATTGCTCCGAAGCACTCTATGAATTGTAATGTGAAGAGTACTTTATCCTATACATTAAGGCAGACATGGGTCATGTCCGGCTGCAGTGAAATTTATCAGTGCATCACCTGGGATATCTCTGACAGCATTTTCCATCGCTGTGTTTCTCAACACCATTTTTTCAGTGGTTAAAAACTGTTATGCATTGTCAGGATCACTCTGCATGAATTAATTAGTAGTTCTATATCTCAGATAGTTAATGGGTCAATAAATCATTAATGGAACAGGTGAGGATTCCCTGAAAACCTGCATTGTTAGCTGTCTCCAAGACATATGAAGAAAACCTATTGTAGCGATTGTAAAAGCCACAGTTGCTTTTACATAAACACTACATAAACTAAAATAACCTTATGATGGTAACAGATAGGGGCATTCATTGAGTTCATTGGTGGACAGAAATGACCTCCCATCTGTGATTTGGACATCGTGGACCTGATTTCAGTATCTGATCATACAGTTCTCTACTGATGCAAATGTAACATTTTGCAGTACTTTCCATGGACCTGATCCTGACCTTGCTGCGTTTTCCATATGCACGGAGGTTTGTAAGTACACACATGAGAAGGACATGGACTCCTCTGTCACTCCCCTCTCACGTACGGAGTTCTGAACACTTACATCCCCAGAATCCTACCTTAAGTTCTCTGCATGTGACGCCCCGCCAGGCGGATCTCCCGGCATACGGAATTAAGTTCTGTATGCTTAGAGATCCATAGTGAAATTTGACGTGTGCATACGCACTGCCAGGAAAACATCAGACTTACGCAAGCAGCAGTCGGATGTCCTTCCATATTCAGGATCAGGTCCAAAGTGTTTAAGTGATTGTACTTTAATTCCCAAATGCAGGACTGTTCATTGTAACCGCTGAAGGCTAGAAAGTTGCGGCAGTGAACTACACTATAGTGCAAAGCCAGAGCTAGCAATTATAGCAACAGAGGTAAAAAGGAAAACTGGCGACCTCTTACCCTGAATACCAAACAAATTTAAACTTAAATATTAACCTACTGGCACCCCACTAAAGCTTTGTGCCCTGGGCAGCAGCCCCTATCACACACCTGTAGTTACGCCCCTGCTATAGAGTACATGCAAACATCTATGGAGATCAAAAGCGCTATTGGTATTGGCTAAATAAACAAAATGAATGTAATAGCTGCATTGTGTGTAAACAGTGTAATAGGAAAATGTCTAAAACTGAATATACAGGTGCATGACTTCAGAATGAGGAGCTGAACTGGATAAAGTAGTCATGGGAGTGTACACACTTGGAAATTGGCTGGGAGATTGACGATTGTATCACCTCATTTCTAAACAAGTTTAAAAATCAGTTGACCCAACCAGGTGACCAGGATTGAATTGATATGAGCAATCTTTTGAGCATACACACTCATTCATTGATGGGCCAACATGATGATCTGAGGCAATTTGGTTAAGTGTTTACCACAGCTTTCTGAAATCAATCAGCTCTCGTACCGCATATTGCAAATAGGGATTAATAGTCAATCGACAATAGGCATAAAAGGATAAGTTGTAATTTGTGTTATTGTGTTATGATTATTTACTGAAATTTTTTACACCTCTTGATTTAATAAAAGTAAAATAAAATTATCAGTATTTTGAAATAAATACAACAATCTATTTGGCCATCAGAGGAATTCTTCAGTAAGAAAAACAGTAGATCTCAGTATCTGATGAATATCTTCACAACAGTTACAGCATTACAGTATCTTTTTCAGTGTCCTGTTAAAATGTATATTTTTGTTTATGTGCTGATCAAGTAATCACTTTCATACAAACACATATTGTTCTGGGCAACTCATTACTAATATTTCACATGGCAGATTCGCTGCTTTGTCTGCCAGGGAAGAGCAGTCAAACATAACAAGAATAACAAGTAGCTGGTGAGTAACTTACTGAAGGGCTGAAAAGGAACATTTTTATACATTAATATTTTCCTATTGATTTTTCAGTTAGCTTTTTGAAACTTTGCTATTAAAATGTAATGATGCGTCTAACAAAGATTTTCTTTTTTTTTTACTAAACTAGAGGCACAAAGCTGTTTTCTTTGCTTACAGCAGCACTGACCGAAAAGTTAAAGTTTCTCTTCACTCTATTAACTTGCTTTTCTTAATAACAAAAATGCAACATTTTGAGTTTAACCTAACTAAAAAAGAGAGTGAGTGATGGCTAAACAGATCTACTTTTTAGATATGCATAATGTGGATTGGTTGGTTCATGTGCGTAGACATAATCATTGTTGTCCCAACTTCAGCTTCAGATGTCTATCATAAACTTTTGGTGTCGAGTAACGTCTGATGTTATCTGAAATCTGACGACCTGCAGAGAGCTGAACACCTGAAATGACTTTAAACACGTATAACTTATTTTGGACTTTCGTTGACTTACGAGTGCCATAGGACACCCTTATGTCTACGTGTGTAGTTACGGGCGTACTTCAAGCCGTCCGCGCCCTCAAATGCCCATTTAGATGCATCCACCGTCCTGTCTGACGTAACTTTGAACATTTGGATTTCAACCACACCCCTTTGCACGTATTTCCCCAAGTGCGATTCCCAAGTACGTGCCTAATGGACTTCCGTGTGTAACTTGAAACGTAAACAGTGTAAATAAAGTTACTACACATGCGCAGTTCATCCGATCCTAAAAATACGCACGCAACTTCACGTGAAAACAGATCTGTGAATACAGCCCATGTTGTTTTGGAAAGTCATGGCATAGACAAAATGATATCAGGAGTAAAGCAGAATGCTACAATAAGTGCTTGGTATTTGAAGAATTAGCGTAATAAACAATATGTAATTTGAGGAATGGCAAGACTAGAGTAGCAAGCAATGGCAAATAATTATGTCCAACTGAATTGGGTCGTTGGGTTTTGCAACATCAGTGTCTGTGTTTTAGGGTGGTCTCACCATGGAATTTGCCTCCAGCTTTAAAGTAGATATCTCCTATTTCAAACATAATAATACAGTTGATTGAAAAAACACAGACTGATGTAACAAAATGGATTTCAAAATTAATATTATGGATTCAATTATCCTATTTTTCTAGGCCGAATAGTAGTTATTTATTTTATATATTTTTATTTTTTATTTTTATGAAATTTTCATGCTGAAAACATAAAGGGATGCCATTTGTATTTGCAAATAGTTATTGTTATAGAATCTGCTATTTTAGTGCTACTTCAAATGTTGCAACTTAATCTGATTAAATCATGCATGAACTAATTTGTAGGCAATATATGTTCAAATATTGAATTACACGAGCACCCATTTATTATTTAAGACTGTCTTAGCAAACATGTACAATGGTATCACTATAAATATACATGACTGCATAGACCACTTCAGATTGCACAAGATTTGTGGTGTTCTCAGATAATTGTAGGCATCCACTTGCGATATGCCCTAGTTACTGCATCATATAATCATCTGAAATGGTTTGCTTGTTGAACATCCACCAAGCTTAATAATCCAGCAACATGTGCTAGTCTTAGAGCAAAAATGACTCTTGGAATGCTCTTATTTTATATTAAATGCACTAACTCATGTATCTAAATGGTAATCACAATGATAGAGGAAGAGGAAATGGTTTTAAATGATTGAAGCATTACCAGATTAAAATGGGTAGCTAACAATGCATATACGATTTATATGAACACCATTGTGTACGAGCAGCTTAATCTAGTAATGCTTTAAAATTCCTACAACTTCAATCATGAAAAAAAATGTGAAGACGCAAGAGCTTAAGGTCACTTAAATTTAACAAAAGGTACTCTTTAAATATTCAGTAAAATGATGAAGATGAAATTACCGTACCAGGTGTTTCAGTCACAGAAGGGCTTAAAGCATGGAAAGAGCAATGTACCAGCAAGTCAGACCTACTGAATAATTCATCATTGTCTTATGCACTTCTGCTGCCATACTGTTATATAGCAAAGAATATTACAATGTTATTGATTATAGCACTTGCTGATACATTTTGTTTGCTTGAAGGTGCTGTGCTCGTATGCTCTGACAGGTTCAACAGCTACAGCAAAAGCTTAAGTATGAGATCAATTAAAACATGAGAGGCAGCCATAAATGTGCTTATTGATAGCCAAAAGCAGCCCAGCCGATCCTCATTCTGCATTGGGAACATGCCCAAATTCCAAAAGAAAGAAATGATTTCATCAGTATGTGACACAAATTAAAACGATCACCAGTGCCCTTAACAACATTGTCTTGTTGAGCAATTTATAAATTGATCCAACATGCATGTAATATGTTAAGCCTATAAATAATTGCTGCAACTCCTGTGTGATTCACAGCAATTCAGTGCTGCATGGTAGAGGAAATTCTAAATACCTTGCCGTAATGATGTTTCATTTCATATACGGGTTTATGGCTACATTTATGTTTTGAGAAATGGTGTATATATTTATTCATGATAAAATTGTATATTATATGATGTTTCTGCGTACCTCGGTCCGGATTCAGACTCCCGCGTGCGTTCCATATGTGCGGGAGACTGGAAGTCCGAAAGAAGAGTGCACAGAACTGCTGTTCTCCACTCTCGGCCCTTCATTAGCATGTCTTTCTCTACCTGTATGACGGGGATTAGGTATGCGTACCGGTATGCCGACCCCTTCCTTTCGATCTTCTAATGTAAGGAACTGATGCGCCGATGTTACTTGTCAGGTGACTTACGCAAGAGGCTTGTGTAAGTACCTTTCCTTACTAAAGTCTGGATCTGGCCCCTAATTTGCAAGGGGTTAATAAGCAAATACTTTCACTATTTTATTTTTTAAAGAAAGAGTTTTACACAAATGAAAGAAGCCATTCCCCTTATCAATATCCCTGTGTCTCATCTGTTCCCCATGCACGGCTGATTCCCTAGTTCAGTCTACTAGCACTCAACACTCTTTGCAGTGGTCTTCATTATGTCCTTCACCACCTTCGATATCTTATTGGTTTTACAATTATATATAATATAATAAACTATAATATAAAATAATATAATTTATTGTTAGGAAACTGTTGATACTATTTAAAAAATACACTTTTGTTTATTATATTCATTCCTGTACTAGTACATGGTGTATTGTTTATCTCTTGTATGGCACTGTGGTCCTTTTGGGTATGAATAATAATAAGCTATTTTTGTGTATAAAGTGCATTGGTTCAGGTTATTCCTATGAATCATTGTGGTGCGTGGTACAAAATATATAATAGCTCATTTAAAAATGTATGTTAATTTCTAGTCTCTTCTTTACCTGATTTCTGGTCATATGTTGCCTTTGCTACCGGGATTTTTACTCCTAAGCCTGGTGACAGAGCAACCAACTCAGTATAGATAGGACACAGGGCCATCCAGCTTCTATTACTCTGAAATAAGCACTTGGGGGTAAATCCAGAACTAAGCACGCTAGCCAGAGATGTAAAAACGCTATTTTGCATGTACTGCGCATGCGCAATTCAGATGTAACGACACGTAACTCTGAACGTGTGTACCAGACTACTAACAACAGCGTAACTATGGACGATGGGGCGTGCCAGACATACAACACCTGTAATTATGCTTCAGAGGCAGGGTGAGGCATTTAAATCGTACAGTATGGGCGAGCTTAGGCGCATAAGTGCGTGCAGCCATTGCGGCTGACAGGAGTTACACTTGGAAAAGTTAAGGTAGGGTTTGGAAAGCGTAACACGGCTAAACTATGTACGGCCGATGGGAGTGCCAAGGGGAGTATATAGTAACTACGCTAGCGTAAATATGCTACGCTAGGAAACGTAATGGAAATGTAGCTCTGGATCTGGCCCTTTAATCTTAATATATAGTATGCATTATTAAAACATTCCTTTCTTCACCTTTTATATTTTACATTATTTTACATTTTACGCAATTGTGCTCCTCTTCTGAATATGTTGCCTCACTGGGGAAATAATCTCATATATAATGTATATAGTGTCTGTCTACTTGACAGTAAAAAGACTGTGACGCTTTTCTTCTAAACCCTTTTTTAACAATAGAGAGAAAGCATGGTCTGTTGTACTGCTGTTGAGTTTAAAATGTTATCCCGCGGAGTTGTATAAATGTTCAGAAGGGAATCTACAAACAGACTCAGTTGTGCGAATAGAGCTTTGATGTGGCTGTGATCAGAGCTAGCTCCACTTATGAACTAACCCCCAAGGGTCTCCTTTGCTTATGCCACTGCACTTTCCGACACAAATACAATTTCAACTTAAATTTGGTGGGAAGCCAAGATAATTATGTGGGCATATCTGCGAAAGCAGGGTTGTAGCTCTAGCATCTGCTCTAATATACCTTTAGAAACTTTAGTATATATTTCAAAAAAGTGCAGGTCAAAGTGTAATATGTTCTCAAATTTAGAAATACTTCTAAGTAGTGTAAGCGAAAATGGAATCCTCATATCAAAATATTAACCAGTGATTTACATTTCTCCATGTAATATCTATACATAATGTAGCACAATGGACCAAATCCAGACTTCTGCATTTTAGCCTCTTGCGTTAGTAGCTTATGACATCTACGCAATTTTTAATTCTCTATGCTAGGAGATCTGGTCGACATGACAGCCCATCCCATCCGCTCTCCTAAAACCCTGCAAGGTGGGATGACATTTTACAAATTAAGGGCTACTTTAAAGACTTCCATGAGACTCAGCAGTTGTTCGGACCACTGATCCGCACGGCAGACTTAACTTTGGTCTATTGCTGCAAAGTCCACATGTAAGAGGGGAGTGACATGGGAGTTCTGTGCGTACAGAAGACGCATAGAGGTCTAGAACAGATCCAGTACCATTAACCTTAGTATCCTAATCTGCATTAACAGCTGTGGGTGGATTGGACTGGAAGAAGATCTGCAAGAGGCCGTATGTGGACATAGGCGGAGCTAACAAGAATGAAGAACCTTAATAAAAGCATTGCACATATATGGAACTAGCAATCACAGACCAAGGCCAGGATTGTGGCAGGCACACTAACAACAAATACTAAAAAAGTGTGGGTGCAGCGGCAGAAGGATAAAGATAGAAAACCATTCTCTATGGCAAGCCAGCACTCCAAAACATCAAAATATGCCAAAAATTCACAATTTATTTTCAAAAAGAGGCACCATGTGCAGTATTTCACAGTAGTTTTCATAGACAAGACGATATGTGATACCAAAAAACAAGGTATTCAAAGACATCAACATGTGGTGGGTATAAAAACAAAAGGAGACCCATGGGGAGTACGTAATCGGCTGCCATGCATTAATGAAAAATTGCAAAAGTTCAACTATGCAGTGGTGGTACTTGCAGAGTAAGACACAGCCATAGATACAGCTCACTTCAGTCCAAAGAAATATGACATGCTCTAGAATCCGACGATCGTTTTGGAGCCATCCAGCTCCTTTATCAAGGACATATATGGAGCAGAGTACTTCACATTGGCAACAAGTCTGTCAGTACTCTGCTCCATAGGGCCATAGATCGATCTTAAGAGCATGTTCACATGCTACAGTCTGCACTCAAGAGTCCTATCTTAACTTTTCTACATGGACGTGGTGTTGTCACATATTGACGTACGGAACTCTGAACATACGGAAACCATTTCTGTAAGCATAGAATGCGATGTGAAACATCTGCTGCACACATGTGCAGTGCACTTGCGCGGCCTTGCGTAAGTCGACTACTAAGTCTGGATCCGACACATAGACTGAGTGCTCAACACTATTTAATGTTATGTATCCCACCAGTTGTGGCCACCAAAGTAGCAAAGATCTTTTAATGTATTCTGAGCATAATTTTTCTAATTAAATTATAATTTGCAGTTTTGCATCAAGAGTCTTCTTTCATTTTCACCGCCATATCGGATTTGGGGATTCTTTGCTTTGTTTCTAGGAGATTGATATTTGCAGTGGTTTTATTTGTGAATGTCTATTAGTATCTTGGCATTTGGACTATATATGAAATAGATCATTGACTGCATTTCCTTTTCATTTGGGTATTTTGGACTGAATTCTAATAGATTTTTTCAGCAATTTTCTTTTGCCGAAGCACTGTCACATTGTGTTTGTGTACTGCTGAGGACCGTATACGGGTTGTTTCATTGTATATATTACACTCCCCAAAATTCTGAACTTACATTACTGGGTCTCCTGACTTGATAGGGCTCCTGATATGTTTCCCCTTATTGGGTGATCTTCTGTGCAGTATTTGCAAGTGTTTACACCAGGGTTGCCGACTCTCACAGAACGTCCGGTAGACTCACGAAATTCGGGCAGTTCTCCCGGTATCCTTCAAATCTCCCGCAAGGGACTTGAGGACCGTGGTTTCATAGAAACCATGGCCTCAAGTCCTCCCCCCTTGCCTGGCAACACTAGTATCCTAGTGTTGCCAGGGACAGGGAGGGAATTGATGACAAAATTTGCACCATCAAGCCCTGTTCCCATCTCCATTAAAGGTAAAAATTATGTATTCATTGTCAAGGGGGCTGGGCTTAATGACACAATTTGCATAATCATGTCATTAAGCCCCACCCCCTCCGTGCATCTATGGCTTTTCTCCGGCATCTCCCGGAGGGAAGCAGCTAAAAGTGGGCAACCTTGGTTTACACTGTGCTCAATGTGATGAACTTCAGGGAGATTTTCAGAACTCATTTTTAATGCTGTATACAAAGTGAGAATAAAGTACAATATTTCGCCTGTGCTTTTAACAGGTGTTGGCTTTCAACACCCCTGTGTGTGAGCCTTTAATCTTCTGCTTGGCAGGCGTGTGTTTATTGCTGCACAGGTCAAGGACAGCAGAAAGATTACTTTATAACCATTTTATTTTGCTTCTCATGATTCCATCATTTTTATGCCAGGCACCTATTCAAATAGATTTTCACAAGTGGGGATTGATGGGCAGTATAATAGGAGCAAGTTGAATACGGAATTACTTATTGGAGATATATTTATCTATACAGAAATACTATCTTTAAATATAGCAAAATGACAGTAGAGTTATTTTTACCCTCACCTAAACTTTGCAAAGTATCAGTCATCTACTAAAAGGTTTTGTGTATCTGATAAATGAAATAATCAAAGCATATGCTGCATTATTTTTATCTTCATCAGTATTCTATCAGCATTATAATGAGGAATTGCACAGCAAGGTGTCCTATTACTATACAATGCCATACACATACAAAGTTTCCCCCATTAAGCAGCCAGTGGGGCTTTTACTTGGCTTAAGCTGGATGCACCAGTGTCTGCAATTCAGAAAACGTAGCCACAATCAGTCATCCATTCTAGACCGTGAAAACATACTATATAAACTGTCTTTTGATTTTAATAAAACAATAATTTCTCATTGTTCCTCAATGAAAATATGATTACAATTGTTTACTGCATAGGTACAAATGATGTTTATTATTCAGCACTATAAATGTGCAGCAATCAATGGCAATCAAGCTGACATTTGCATAGAATATACTTTCCAAGTCCATATTTCCTTATGGCGAGAGGCACAGTGCATGGTGAGCGCTATGTGAACAAAACCCTGAAAAAATAGCCCCGGTACACATGGACATTGATGTGGAGTTTGTATACATTATGGAGACAAAATCTATGCAGCATGTTTTTCTAGTATTTCTGTACATGAAAGTTTAATATAAGAATAATAAACAGTCAATAGTAAAGTATTTACAGGTGTTAAAACAAACAATACTAGTACACGTGAGAGATTTTTCAATACTTAATTATTATTTTTCCTATCAACGTTTTTAGGTATAGGAGGAAATTGGAGCACCCAGAGAAAACCCTCACAGAGGTGTGG
The DNA here is from genome assembly GCA_011038615.1 of Limnodynastes dumerilii. NCBI lineage: Eukaryota > Metazoa > Chordata > Amphibia > Anura > Limnodynastidae > Limnodynastes > Limnodynastes dumerilii. The sequence continues at coordinate 617,604 of WWET01000257.1, read as the reverse complement.
AAAACATACAAATAATGCCTGGGTTGGGAATTGAACTCAAGACCTGAGTGCTGGCAGCAACAGGTGCTACTCAATGTGCCATCCTCCCTTGCTTCTAAAACATCTTGTCATCTACTCTTATTGTTAAGCTGATAGGACCCAATCCAGGCCTACACTCTGTATCCAGAGTCCAGAGCTTACCATAGGAAAACCCTACATTAAACTATCCACTTTGTCCCCATGTAAAATGGAATGACTGAGAAATCTGGAGAGGACATAAAAGTATAAACCATCCCTTACTATATAATTTACATAAAATCTCGTCGTCAAAAGACTTTCCTAAGGATCCAGATCCATGCTGAAAGTCTGAAGAGCGCACATTTGCTGTCTCCACTTGTGGGCTTTCAAAAGCCTAATCTGCCTACCAAATTAAAGATGGTAAATGGCTAACTAGCTGAAACCAACAAAGTACTTTCAATTCCTGGAACTTTAGTAGGATGAGTCAGTGAATCTTAAGGGTGTTATTTGTACTCCTCTAACTATTGTCGCAACTCTGTCTGGTCCCTGTGTTTCTGCGATCACTAGACGCACTCTGGCACCTGACTGCTGTTCTGAGGTCCACCAGAAGGGTCACCTATGCTCTATAGTGCTTCTGTGCTGAGTTTCAGCCAGGTGCCTGATATTACCTGGCTCGTTACCCTGGATTCCCAACAGCTGCACTCTCAGAATATAATCCAGCCCCTCCCAGCACTCAGGGCTGGTTCATTGTTGTCAATTCCATGCTGCTCAAGGGCTTTATGCTACTACAGGTCCCAGCCTGACTTGATGTATCTAGTTTCAGCCAGTCTCTGTGTGCCCTCTGACTGCTTCCACAGGTCTCAGCTTGTCCCCCTGCATTATCCAATTACTGTTTTTATAGATTCCAACCTGTCCCTTGTATCTTCAATTGTTAATTTATCTGTTTTCCTCCTGGAACAATATTGTTTATTTGTGCACTCTTTTTGCTTTTGCAGTACCTGTGTTTCTGTTTCAGTAAATCACATTCTCAGATACCAAGACCTCCGTGATTCCTGTACTGACCTTAGTATCCCATGTTCGTAACAACTATACTGTTGACTGGCTATAGTTTATAAAGGTTATATGCTGCCTTATTATCCAGTGATCCAATAAACAAGGGATTTCTTAAATCTAGCATTTTGATATCCCTGATCAGCAGATTTTTCCGGCATTACATATTTTTTGTATGTCTATAACCTGCATTATAATAGTACAGAGCATCTTGTATGAATGATCTGTGTCTTTGTGTGATATGCTATCACAATTGTCATATCTTGACTGCTGGGCAAGTGCTTTTATATTGGGAAAAGACATGACTGAAAGATCATTTATATTAGCTAAAGCATTTTTATTTATACAAGTTCAGTATTTCTAAAGTGAAACAAATACTACTCTTGCTTGTGGAGGATGCCTCTGATAAAGGCTTAAAATAACAATAATAAAGATACATAATAAGGGAGACATAGCGGATGCTAACTTTACGGAATTTGCGATCCGTTCTTCTGTACATGCAGGGGGAGTACACACCCTGTGCTCCCATCGCATATATGAACATTCCACATGCAGAATCCCATCTTAAATGTTCTCCTCTTCCTAAGCTTTCTGTCTTATGAGAATGTAAAATGGCAGAGGCTTGGAAGCCTGAAACATACATGGTTCATTAGCATGCCTACACTGTACAATGTAAAATGCCATCTCATCCAGCCATACCTAGGTACCAATTCATGCAGCACAGACCTATACCAACAATTTGCTTTTCACTAGATGTATTCATGGGACACTACATAAAATTTGCAGCACCTAAAGTTAGAGAACAGAAATACAACTTTAGAAGAAACAACTTTAGCTGAAATAGATAAAGAAATAAACTGTAGTTAGATAGAGACCGATTTCAGCCCTGGAGTGCAGACCTAGAGTTGCCAAGATAGGAACAGCCAATGAGAAATTTTATCTGCCTAGATAGGACTTAGTAATTCAGTATGGGGAGCATAGCGCAGTCTGGAACACATATTAACTGTGTATTATCTCAGGCGCTTTCCAAATAATGTAGTGGGGTGGGTAGAAAAACACAGTATTGTTTTGATTTCTTATTCGTTTTGCTGAAGGCAATGTATGTACAGTGATAAAACCACATGGATCCTTCCCTGATAATAAGTTCACTTTAACAATTTATTGAAACAAAAAATCAGACCAATTCAAAGACTATGAAATAGAAAATACTATTTTGTCAAAGAAACAAGAACATAGTTGCACGTATGAGACAAAGGACCTTGGCCAAGACTTCCTACAGCCTAGAGATAGAGGGTAATATTAGGGGCAAATAACAGAATGCAGCTGTACCTTAGAAACAAGCAGGGTGGAAGAAGTCTAGTCTAGGGAGCTGAAGTGAGAAGTGGCTATCTTAGAGGAGAATGGGGCATGTCCAGTTAGAATGGGTCTAACCGGACATAAAGGGCTTGATCCAGACCTACGCTCATGAAACCCCATTGTGCGTAGCGTATTTACGATACGAAGCACTCCCCTAGACACTTCCCTTGGTCATCCATATTTCAGCCGTCTGACCAATCCCTACCCTAACATTTCTGAGCGTAATCGCGGGCGTCCGTGGGCTCCTTGCATAGTTACCACGCTTAACACACCCATACTGTACGATTTAAAAGCCTCGCCCCGCTCTCAAAGCGAATTACGGGTTTCGTATGGCTGGAACGCCCCTTTGTGCGTTGTTATGAAGCTAGTACGCTCAAGACCCATACACTTAGTGTATCTTTGCCTAACATCACCCATACGCATGTGCAGTAAGTACTAAAGGGCGCTTTTACGCTTACGAAAATCGTATAAACACGGGCGAGCGTAGGTCTGGATCAAGCCTAAAGTGTACTAGGACAGTGATATATACAAAGAAGAGTTGTGAGGCTCAAATTGGATATTGGAGTTTGAGCCAATGGGGTAAATCCTGAATAACGACTGACAGGGGACTTACGCAAGTCATTTGTGTAAGTCCCCTGTCTCGGGACATCTGCGCATGCACGTGGCAGATGTTCCCTTAGCATAAGTACTAATGGAAGTAATAAAGTTACGTCTGTTAGTACTTACGATGAAGGGGCAGACCCTTCATTTCCGATGGCTCTATCCCCGCCATCTAGGGAATAAGGGGTCGAGGGCGGTGGAAGACCCGTTACGACTTGTTGTAATATTTAAGGTAGGAATCTGGACAAGTAAGTGTCCAGATTTCCTTCCGACAGCAGGGAGTGCAGGGGGTGTGTAACTACGCACCCCCACAGGCACGTAAAGCGTGCAGTGGTCTGAATCTGCCCCAATTAGGTAAAAAGCAGTGTGACACTTATAAAAGATTTGGATGAAAATATGCAAGTGAGGGACAGGAAAACCTAAAGCTCAGTAGCCCAGAAACCCCCTCAAGACAGAAAGAAAAAAAATGCAGATAATATGAAGCTGCTCCTCTCTGTGGTGCGATGTGTGAACCAACACAAGGTGTCGCTGATCTACAGGTAGCGCTTATAACCTCTTGTTGAATGGCCAAGCTGCTGATCTGTAAATCGGTAGTGCTGTGTATGAACGAGTCACACACTGCGCAGCTGATCTACAGTCAGTTAGCTGCCCCACCATTCAAGAAGATGTGTTAAGGTAAGCGCTATATGAGCCATCTCCAGACTTATAATATAACCCAATCTCACACCCTTTTCCAGTACTTCTTCTGTGCTGCACCTCTCACTGGAATGACTTTCCTTCTTCAGTCAGACTCTACCCCACATTGAAGGTCTTCAAGCGCTCACTTAAAATGCACCTGCTAAGGCTAGCCTACCCCTCCTCCACTTAACATCCTCACTGCATACTACATCTATCCCTTCTTTTCCTTCCCCCTCTCCTCCGCTCACACCAGCAGTTCACTTCCTTCCCCCTCCTTTTGTATTCAGTAAGGTCATCCCTCCCACTTAATGTGTTAGCACACGTGAGCAGGGCCCTTAATCCTAGTGTTGTTCCCTCCTCTACCACTCCAGACCCCTATTATACCCCACATATAGTATGTTCCATCCCAGAACCTAATATACCCCACATATAGTATGTGCTATCCCAGACCCCTAATATACCCAGTGTGTACTTTATATAGTGTTCCATTCCTAAACCCCTAATATCCCTTATATTATAGTTTGTGCCATCCCTAGAACCCTCATATACCCAATATGTAGTTTAAACAGTATGTCTTCTTCAGACCCCTATATTAGTGTCTGAGGATGGCACATTATATAAAGAAAATATTAAGTATATTGGGGTTCAGGGATAGCACACTATATAATGTACATATGGGTTATTATAGGGGTCTGAGGATAGAGAACCATATAAAGTATATTTTGCATATATTAGGGGTAAGGAAATAGCACATACTATAATATATTAATATATGTGGGGTATATTAGGAATCTGGAAATCTTTTTTTATACAAACACCTGAAACTGTTGTCCTATATACATTAATGTCCTGCATACCACAGAATACTGTACATCTGTTGTAAATTGTGACTTAAGCTCATGACCAATCAATACACTGTGCAATCAGGCAGTGCTTTTCAATATAGTGCTGCTACACTGCACCAGAACAGCCACACATTGCATGTGGCATGATATATATACAGAAGTGTTATAGTATTTGTTTTGCAGATAGCAAGTAACCAGAGAGATGATATAGAGTTTTTAAAGGAACTGCTACAGTTACACCGGTCTTTAAGTATAAAAGACAAGCATATTTAGCCAATAACCTCGGAAATCAGAGGTACATGCAGTACAAATTGGTTCCTGTGGCAGTACAGTTACTTTGTAACATTTTATTGATTTAGCATTTTACAATTTTTCAATTACATGTTAAACTAGTTACATGTTCAATATTTTCTCTTTAAGAATAGAACTTGTGACACATTAAAACAAAGTAAAAACAAGACAATATGTAATTTAAAGGAAAAAAACTAAGCAACATTACAAATTACCATTCGCTTTATCAGCCATGCACACTCTTAAAAGTCAGTTATTTTAGCAGAAGTCAATCCTACCTATCGGCAGTGAAGGACAGAAATATTAATGTAAAACATATGACATTTATGAAGAGATTTATCTGGCTTTATTTAGTGGTGGTGGTAAATTCAGCCTTTGTTCTAAACAGTAATTAGACGCTAAGCCTGACAATAAAGGCAATTGGTAATTAGAACATTTACATGTTTAATTAATGTTTTGGGGCCTTCTAATAGTTTTAGATTTATTTTAACAGCAGATTTTCAGTCTTGGCAAATAGTTTGTCTGTTACATAGAATACCTCACCCCTTTTACCAGTGACCCATGTCTCTCCTCCAGTTTTCACGACCTTGTCACATGTCACATCTCTCCTGTGCTGTCCATGAGACCTTAAGGTTGGGCCAGAGGTGGAATTTGTGAGTTGTGGGCCCAGGTGCAAACAGTATGCTTTTGCCCTAATGACATCCCAGGTAACCCGGTGGGGAGCTTCGGCGGTGCAGTGATGATGGCTGTGGGTCCTTGTATCAGCATGGGCCCCGGTGCCATTGCACCTGTTGCACCAATGGTAGTTCTGTCCCTGGATTGGGTTATGGACGATTAAGTCATCCAAAGTCCACATGTGAGAAGTGTGTAACACGGGGAATTCACTTCCCTCTCACGTGAGGACTATCAGATCTCTGTATGTACGGGACACGCATGGAGATCTGAATCAGGTCCAATTTGTGGCAATAAAAGAAAATAAAAATCAGTGTAGTTTATGCAGAGTGAGTGTGTTTGATGTTCTATGATAAAAGAAAAGGTTCTCCGTTGTACGCTTACTCATGGCCTGGTGCAGATTTTAGGAGGAAACAGAGCTGCTGCTATATACTCGCAACTGCGCTGAAACGTCCGATTTCTCGAATAATAGAATGAGACAACCAATTACACTAGACATTACGCGCTCATGCAGTGCTTACAAATGCTATGCTTACACCTAATAAATAGGAGTAAGCACAGGTCTGGATCAGCCCCACTAATTGTTAAAAGTGAAGGAATTTATTGGCTTAATATAAATACACGTTAATATTTAAATAAATGATAAACGTGTCATTACTGTCGATTCAGTGTTCATTCCACTTTAAAATGCTATCAGACTTCTAGCTGAAATAATTAAACTTGCTACCTTGGAGATAGCAAGTTTGCTTTTGTTATGATTGATTGTGATTTCCCAATGACGTACACATAACGGACTAACTATCCCAATAGTGCATCTTGAGCTTCTTAATCTAATTAACAATACGCAACAATACATCTTAGGAAATAGATCCAGAAAAAATGTATCTAGCAAAAAAAGACTAATTCAGGGAAATGCTTTCTCCATCTATAACTAATTACGGAGCCTTACCTTTTAATAAACGGGCGCTAAACTGTATTGAGACTAATAGAAAGTGATCACTGCTGTAGTTTACTGTAGTGATTGCATTACTTGGGACAATTTAGCTACACTAATGGGGTGCTATAACATATTGCGAAAGTACAAATAATTCTAAGCAATAGTACTAGGATTTCAGAAGAGCCACAAATTACAACTAACAATACAACAGTTCACAGTGCTTAAAATTCTTAGGGCTAGGTTTACTAAACTGCGGAAAAGGGAAAACAGAGATCAGAATCTATCTCTCACTTTCCTATTACATAATAGGAAATGTCATCTAGAATCTGATTGGTTGCTATGGGCAACATCTCCACTTTAACTTTTCTGCAGTTTACTAAGTTTAGCCCTTAAAATTCTTAAATTGTCCAACATTAATGGCCCAGTAGTTCCATAGTCCTTATAATGCTAGAGTCAGTTGCAGATGCTAGCGTATGGAAAATGTGATCCACAACCTGTATGCAGGTGCAAAGGGCACTCCCCCTGCTGTCCTACGTATGAATGGTAGATCCGCCAATAGAATCCTACTTTAAGTATCCGCACTCCAAGCGTTCAGAATACTATATTGATCAGAAGGACTTAGGCAAACCCTTACTGAATGATTTAAATACTCATGCCCACTGCCCATGGGTATCTCATATGCATCAATGGGAGGCGCCGCTACCAAACAGCTTTTTCTGAAATACAGGTAGCTGAAAGCTAATTTTCATATGTCTCTATTTCAAAAATAGCACTATTCTGATTTTTTTAATGAATGGGTAAATTTATTCATTCTGAAACGCCGCTGCAGACCTGTTGCACCTGATGCAAACCAGCTTCACTGACCGGACAAGTTAGTAGGACTCTATGGGGAGTTTTAGGTTTGGGCTGTGTGGAGGGGAAACTTAGGGTCAGACTGTGGGGAAGGGAAGGTTAGGTAAGACTGCGGGGAAGAGAGTGTTAGGGTAAGGCTGTGGGGAAGGGAGGGTTATGGTAAGGCTGAGGGTAAGGGAGGGTTATGGTAAGGCTGCGGGGAAGGGAGGGTTAGGGTAAGGGAGGGTTATGGTAAGGCTGAGGGGAAGGGAGAGTTATGGTAAGGCTGCAGGGAAGGGAGGGTTGGGGTAAGGGAGGGTTAGGGTAAGGCTACGGGGAAGGGATGGTTATGGTAAGGCTGCAGGGAAGGAAGGGTTAGGGTAAGGGAGGGTTATGGTAAGGCTGCGGGGAAGGGAGTGTTAGGGTAAGGCTGTGGGGAAGGGAGTGTTAGGGTACTAGTCCCTTTTAGAGTAAGGATCAGGGTAAGGGGTTGGGTTAATTTCATACTCACTATTCGCTGTAAGATCTTCTTTCTACAGTTGATCAATTGCTTCTCCTCTGCGAGGAAAAAGAGTCGTTCGCAGCGGCGACCACACCCCATATGGATGGGGGGGTGGGATCAAAACCTGAGCGGGTGGCTGATTTATGCACAGAATGCAACATCTGGCGGCTGTGTTCTGATGCAGGTATATTGGTACTGTGCATGCGTAGTACCAATATTTTGCAGAATTTTGTATGTAGCGTACTGCTGGTTATATTAACTGTAAATCCAGCCCAAAATGCCCCACAATAGAACTCCAGTTTCCAGTACTTCCTCCAGTTCTTAAGATGTTCCACAATAGGGCCTCTAGTTTTTCTGGTTTGACAGTAAAACCCTGAACTATCTATAGAGGAACAGGAAACAGAATACTCAGGTTAGGCCAGAGAATATATGAAGGTGTCTGTTTCGCTGCTCAGCTAGTGCAGCTGCTCTATGGCAATGTAACTTATAATTTAAAAGCACTCAATGACAACTTTTTATTAGATGTCTGCTACTTGAAATAACCGCAAAAGGAAGTAAAATAATATAATTTGGCTCTTTTACATGTGTGTTTTAGAGATCATACCTTTTCTATACCCTATTACAACTTCATAGCACCCAATTATGTGTACATCTTGTCTACCTGACACATAGTAACACTGGCATTTTTATTTTAAAATCCACAGCACTAAAATTGAAATTCCATTAGGGAGCTTTTCATTGTTCTCTACCATTACTTGGACTTTAATAACTTTGAAAAGAAATGAAAAATGCCAAAATAGTTGTAGATGTTAATGGCAGCTTGCAGACGCACAAGCTAATTACAAGCCTTTTCCCAGGCAGCACATGTCAGTTGATTTAGTATAATGAAAGGGGACTGCTGGAATACATCTAGAACATATAGAGCTGTAATATGTACACTTATAGGGCCTGATTCAGAAATAATAATGCTAAGTCCCCTTAAACGTTACCTCTGTGCAGAGAAGTTGTTACTATATTCCTATCATTGTGTACAGGCCCATAGTCCTTAGAAATGATGTACTGTATATAAGAGTCATACATAGTAGGTCAATTTCACAATCTACGTACCAGTTAGGTTCGTAGATTGCCTCTGTGCGGTCTTTAAAGACCGTAGTTTAGTTAGAAAGAGGCGGAGTAATGCCATCTCGGGGGAGTGATTAGGCAGAAGTGGGAGGGATTTAGCCGGGGGAGGGGGGGGGCGGGGAGAGGCAATGTCCATGCGAGGGAAACTACGCACGGAGAGATAAGATAGTCCTGTGGCACTCGTAAGTGCTATATGGTACCTAAAAATGGGGGGTGCTTGGTTAGGGGCAGGGCAGGTGAGTTAGGTGCGGATCTTTCCTCATCTAACTCACTCTTAGGTGTGAATACGGCCCATTGTGATTTATTTAATAACAATTTATGTATGGGTTATATTACTGAATTTTTCAATCAAAATATCTCAAATCTAAAACATAAAGTTAAAAAAATGTATTAATGTGTGTATGAGTGAGTGCGTGAGTGCGTGAGTGAGTGCGTGAGTGAGTGAGTGATAGTGTTGCATGTGTCAGTGTGTATTCGTAATACATATCTGGCACTTTCATCTTCAGCACACTCTTGAGCTGTGTTATCTGGAAGTAATAAATGCCATATGTACGTTTCAGCATTTCTGCTCATATGATTCCCGGTGACATCATCAATCAATGCTTCGCAGAGCTATTCCATGTGATATTTTCTTAGCAACATAAAGGTTATCCTATGACTATTCTTTTTACCATTGTCATTTCATTACAAGGCAAGATAACTGCCATAAAATGTATACTATTTTCTGCAGCTCTGTTGTCCCCGATAGCAGTATGAGTTGTTTGGCAATTAACAGTGGTGAAAGCTGCCTGGGGTTGGAAACATTTATTTAGAGATGCAGCAGTCTAGTAAAGCTTTCATACTGAAGAGCATCACAAGTTGATTATCTTCAGATTCTCCGGCATACAATGAGGTAAGGCTATAAAAACAATCTGCACTATAGGACTGATTACAATATTCCATAATAAGGGCTATATTATATATTGCTCATATTAGTCCCTTTGAATTTCTGTCCTATTGCTCACATGTGGATCAGATCTAGACCCCTGCATGCTTTGTGCACATAGTCGAGAGTGGATAGAGCTTAAAAGGGGAGTCTTAGGGTTAGGCTGCAGAGAGGGGAAGGATAGGAGAAGGGGAGACTTAGGGTTAGACTGCAGGGAGGGAATGAATGGGAGAAGGGGAGACTTAGGGTTAGACTGTGGGGAGGGGATGGATGGGAGAAGGGGACACTTAGGGTTAGGCTGCAGGGAAGGGATAGATGTGAGAAGGGGAGACTTAGGGTTAGGCTGCAGGGACGGGATGGATGGAAGAAGGGGAGACTTAGGGTTAGGCTGTGGGGAGAGGATGAAGCCTAGAAAGGGAAAAGGATAAGGGTTAGGGTAATGTAAAGGGGAGGGTTAGGGTGAAATAGGAATCAACACTAACCTGTCTGTGGCGAGGCAGGAACATTCGCTTCCGTTCCCTCCTCAGAAATAGGGTGTAGAAAATGGCCCTTTCCAGGAATATGCTCTTCCCTCACATGAGCTGTACATAGGATTGCGCAACGATTCGCTGAGGCCGGTGCTCCATCCACAGTGGCAGCACAGTTCTGGATCCGACCCAAAGTGATGAATGTAATTAGTATAATACAAAATGAATAATATTTATTCATTTTTAAAACCAACATGCATAAGCAGCATTTCTATAGCTGAAGCATTCCAATGTACCTTCGTCCACTCTTTTCTAATGCAGACATTCACAGCAGTGAGCTGCGTTCGGGTCTGTATTGCCAAAATTGCAATAAAAGAAAAATCGCAGTTGTTCTGGGCATGAGCAGTACAGTTTAGAAACACTCTCAGCGCTGTTCAGAAGGTGATATACTGTAATACTGTTATTTCTTTTGATATCTGCTGTTAGATTATCTAAAAGGTTTTTTTGGGGAAGTGGTTTAAACCCCGATCACCTGTCTGCTGCAGAGAGGAAAGGGAGCGCCATAAGAAGAGGGTGTTGTTGTTTTTTTTACATATATGAGCAGTACAGGGACATAGACATAGATATACACTAGAGTTTGTTAATGCATAAGATAATTATATGAGATAATTACATACACCCTATAAAACATAATTAAATGCAAAAAAATATACATTTAAATTAAAATGAAAGAAATAATTGCATTAACGCTAAAAAAGATAAAAACGCACCTTTTTAATTTTGACCTGTTAACCCAATGGGAATCATCTATATTGCCATAGCCAATATGGGAATGTCAGTTAGGGCAACTGAAAAGAATACTCGTACTCATACATCATGTAATATATCAGTAATGTATCAGTCTCACTAATAAATGAACTATTATTAGTTGGAGAGGTAAAGCTGAAAATCAGAAACAACTTGACAGTGTAACTAATGCATCATCATCCTGTATTGTACCACCAATACACAAGTACCTGCAAGAGTTGCATAAGAACCAGCATGCAGGTCTGCTTCATTAGCTCCTTCCTCAATGCACTCAGCCAATTCAAATTTGCATAATGTTTCAAGACACATTGCATGTGCCTCACTGCTCCTGTGCTCAGTGCACAAGCTACCTCGTGAGATTAAAGTGATATCAATATGTGTACTGTATGCTGTAAAGTACTAGCACATTGCCCCCATGTCTGAAATACTTTACTTACCAATTTACTACACCAACATGTATATGTTAACGTATTCTTTTAAATTATATTATGGAACAAGGGAGTAAAAAGATGTTGTAATAACAAGAATAATAAGCACTTTTATGAAGCACTATCAATATAACATTTTTTTAACCATAAGGTAAATAGATGAAGAGCATTTATAATGGCAAACATTGATTTATAACGCAATCTTGCTTAAGAAAATACAACTCAGGCCTGCAAAAGATGAATAATAATGGTGAACTTTTGCTGATAACATTTGTTTTTCTTTCTTTTTTTCCATGTGCAGTATTACATTATGCTGTTATACAAACAACATCTGTTAGTTCACATGAAATTTATGGACAGTTCCAAAGTTCTATCAGTAAGCAAGTTAAAAATCCCAAGAAATCGCAAGCAGAGCACAGGCTTCACGTTTACTGTATTTTTTGCAGAATTCAGTCTCCCTGGCGAGGAAGCATCGTGTCTAAGCTGAATTAATTCATTAGGGAAGGAAATATTTCAAATTGGTCCCTAAGCTCTTGATGATTTTTTTTCAGACGGATATAATAGGGAAGGATGTAATTATAAGTTACTGCATACCTCAAAGCCTAATACAAAAAAAAAATAAAAAACACAAGTCAACATATGTCTTTGAGATGTGCACAAATAAATGTGTAAGATATGTACTTAAGGGCCCACGAACATATACATCCTGTTTATGGATTCCCAAAGCCTTTTAGAGATACAGACTTCTAAAGACTTGCGTTAAAAAGATAGACCTGCATTTTAATGCTGATCTCAACTTTCCACCAGGGACCACTAAAAAGTCTTTCAGCCGAAAAGGCTGGGATCAGCAAAACATGAAATCATTATGGTTGCAGACTTTCCAGGCCTGCTTTGTATTACACTCTTTAAAAAGACATTTGTTTAAGGATATGATAGTTTCATTCTGCCTGTAATGCATAATCATTCATCATGAAATAACAGTTAGGCTCAAACAAAGTCACAACACAAGAGGCATTAAAAGTTTTTGGCTGACAAATAAAGTTTGTCCGTTGTGAGTACTAATTAGTACCTAAGTACAATATCAATCCAGAATATAATATTAATCTTCAGCACTTCTGGATGCATTGTAAATAGGATTGTATAGAATCTAACACTGTAATTACTATTAAACCCTTTGTTCATACAGCCATTTGTATTACTTTGCATAACATAACCAATTCAAGTTTATGGCATTCAGTAGGACATTGTTACCATGCTTGGAAATCCCTATGAACTCTCAAGATGTTTCCCGCTTACAAATGTAAATTGCTATTGTATTTAGCATTCTGGCCCTTATTTATTGTTTCAGTACAACAAAACTGTGTAACGAAAGGGGATAAAAAATATATTAAGTGATTTATTTTCAACTCGTGCGTGTGTGTGTGTGTGTGTGTGTGTGTGCATGTGTGCCTGTGTGTGTGAAGGGGGGTTCTGCTTGCATGCACTCATATTGCACCACCTTAATTCAACAAGGTGCTTTATTGGGCTGAGACATTCCCCTCCCAAGTCTAAATTTGCCTGCACATTTTAAATGGTCCATTTCCCAATGACACATCAAAATCCCTTGGTTTTGCATCAGTGTGTTTATGTGATTTACATGGATATGTCACCTCTATGGGTCTAGGTCAAGTGTACTAAGAAGAGGGGCCACATCTTCCTGGATTCTAACAAGGGAACAGCTTGAATGGCTCCAGAACGGACACTTTGCAACCCCACAGTCTGTGCCAGCTATTCTGTGCATGTGTGGAACAGCCAGCCAGTCTGCTTATATCAGGGTTGCCAACTCTCCCGGAATATCCGGGAGACTCCCGAAATCTGGGTATTTCTCCCAGTATCTCTGGTGAGCCGGCAATTCTATGATGGCCTCAGGTCTATTTATCAATGCTGGTAAAATCTAGTGTTACTGGAGTTTGGGTGGGACTTGATGACCTAATGTGCATCATTGGTCCTCACCGTGGACCGTATTCAGAGATCTGTTTTCCTGGCCAGTTCTGTGCGCACTTTTAGGTATGTTTCAACTGCGAATGCGTAGTAACTTTATTTACACAATTGACGTAGATGATACGCGCGGAAGTGCCTCACAGACGAACTTCTAAATCGCACGTAGATACATACGTCCGGATATGCAACGGAAAAATACGCACGAGAGAACTGAAATAAAATGGGCGGGGAGGAATTTACATGAAGGAAAGTGGGCGCAATTATCAAGATACGCACGGATGGAGGACATATACGCACAGAACTCCACACGGAAAGTTACAGGTGGTCTATGGAGGCGTTAGTCTCCGAGAGCATGGATTAGCAAGGGGAGTGACTGGGGTTTTGGTGGGTGTTCCTTGCTCCGTCCATGCGTATATTTGCGGACTGATCGCCAGTCGGATCTCTGAATACGGCCCTTTAATGCATTGCACATCAGCACTTACTAATGATCTACATCATAATATCCAGAATGTCAAAATGTTAAGATTGAAAGGTTAAAATAATAGTCACAAAGAAATATGTAATAAGTAAATCATGTAAACAAGCTCTTCCTCTGTGGCACAAGGCTGTGATTTGTGTATTTATGCAATAGGGCAAATCTTAATGATTTGATTCACTGAGGTTCATCCAGAGGCGCACTTACACTTTTTTTAAAGGGCAAAACATGTGCAAATGTAGATTTGAGCAAAACTATGTTGCAATGTAACGTTCATTAT